>JAXIVJ010000918.1:37500-167705 GCA_036785665.1 Chirona hameri | reverse complement strand
CACTCAGTTTATTCAGTTTAGAAGTCACAGTTAATTCACGTGCTGAATTGGTGCAGATACCTCTATCCCGGAGATGCCAGCTAGCTATGCATAGGACATATGTGGGAGATGGGATAAGTCACCGACGCACTGGAGTTGGTGGGGCGGTGATCCCTTGACGGGTAATAGGTAATTACAAACTGTCCCCGCTTGCTTCGATGCGCGAAGAGGCGACGCCGTTGGTGTCGGTGGTGCCGTTACTTACGCCGACCAAAACAGGTATTACAGCGTTTTATATATTTAGCGGCCCCGCTCAGCTGAGGTCCCTGGAACCAATAGCATCGAGCTAATGCTAAAAGCTTTTTCGAGCGCCGGCTATTTGGATCGGATTTATCATTGCGAGAGAAGGAAAGCATGCCCCCTGCTGGCGCGTGCTGTGACCGACACCGGCATCGGAGCGACTTTATTTATTTTTGCCGTGGATCGTCACAAAGCTTGAAGCTGTCGTGTGTGCATATTTCACAGTCATCGGTGCTGCCGTCTGCGCTGTGCGTGTGGCTAAAGAAATGACACATACATAGACACACATACAGACAGACGTACGGCTAGACAATTAGTGATATAGATGTCCTGTGCAGTTCCAGTTCTAGGCCAGTTAATTAACGTGCTGAATTGGTGCGAATACCTCCATCCCGGAGATGCCAGCTAATCGTCCAGCGGAGCGGACGGGTTAGCACTAGTTTACTCCCATTTGCCTTTGTCAACAGTTAAAGGAAATAGTTCACCTTCAACATGGGTTTTGAACTGAAATAGCAGTTTTGTAGCCCGTGTTGAGAAATCCTTATCTGGAACTTTTCTTGGCTGAAAAGACTCCAGCCGAAGATATTTGACTTTGTGGCGAAGGAATACGGCGCATATATGATGTACCGTACCGTCAGAAAGTGCCAGCACTGCCATGGAGCATGCGCAGATCAATAACGCACACCATAAAATCAATAATTTACAACCTTCTGTCCTGAATTGGCGCGATGTAGGACCATTTTTAAAAAGGAAAAAAGAAACTGCATTAAAAATATAATAAAATCGTGTTCTGAAAAAATTCCGAAGTTGAACTATTTCCTTTAACTCCCAACAACAGACAGTAAGACGAACTTCTGGTGTTCCAATACAAATACTCTTTTAAAGAGTATCTGATGCACAGTTCCCCAAGGAACTGTGCATCAGCATGACATGATACCAAGGGTGGATCCAGCCGGCCGTTTTTTTTTGGGGGAGGGGGGCAAATAGTTTTATTTTAGCGGACCTTGCCAAGGAGAGCCTCTGCAAGACACTTATGAAATTGATTTTCCAAATTTGCATATGCAATTGCGAAATTTGTGTCATGCCGCGAAGCGGCGCGACATTTTACAGTTTTTGACTGTGGCTAGCTGGATTTGGACTGCTGCAATTTTGGGATGCCCAGTACCGTTCTAAAAACGCAAATATAGCATGTATTATACTTCACGTCTTGGCAATCATAGTTTGATCACGCAAAACATAGTTTGGCCCCCCCTTAAACAGGGGGGGGGGGTATGACCCCGTTCGCCCCCCCCCCTGGATCCGACCTTGCATGATACTGTACTAAAATGTTGTTTCTATGATATTTTTTACTTGTGTCAGTACCTTGCTGGCATTTCTTTATTACCGAGCGGGCGCGAAGCGCCCGTGAGGTTTCTCGTCAACTTACTAGACAAATTTACATCTGACCCGGCCCGAACCGGCCTGAACCGGCCGTGCAGACTCTTTTCAGAAGCTAATACCTTTGCAACCACTGTTTCGATTGAGATCAGGTTTTCACCATTGGATAGGACCATCAAATCAATTTTGATTTTGGTATGGTGCGTTCTGATAGGGCTGGTACCACAGCGCGTGGCACATGCAAACGACGAAATGAACAAAAATATTTTTTGATCAAAAATGGCTTTATTTATCTAAGCATTAATTTATACGATGAAGCATGCAGCGCTCAGGACTACTCCCTTTTGGCGGATTCGAGAAAGGTCATGAACAATGTAATACAACTGAATTTTATGTAATTAAGTAAGTTTTTGTTCGACCTTTTCCTTGAAATGACTATCTAAATATACAAAATGAAACAATTATTTACATGTGCATTCGGGTACAACCCATCATCAGATGTATTGATTAAAACATGACACTCAATTACAGGGTCAAAACATTTCTATAGCTCGTGAAGTTCGATTATGTTATCCTCGTATACAGACAGTCAAACTATAACGCCACTCGTCGATCCAAACAAGTAACAAGACATATAAGCAATAAGCATATCGCCAACTACTAATCGTTTCGTTCTAATCGTGGCTACCTGTTCCAATCAATCGCGATCACCATCAGTCAAAAAGGTCGGCCATCACAAAACTAATCAATGTCGCACAATATGACAAACACGCATGCTCATAACACACATCTATCCTGACATAAGACGCCACGATGACATGTGTTCGTTCAAAACTGGCTTCTTGTCCCTGATCATGATAGATTCAGCGATTTTCCTATCTGGATGGTCTCTAGTTTTCATCAAAATTATAATTTCTAGAGGTGGATCCGAACTTTTTTCCGCTTTGGTGATGCCGCTATGATTTGATTTAAAATGATCACCAACAGGAGTGAGTTCAGTTTCATTTTGAGCGCACCGCAAGTGCTCATTGTAGCGGAGACGTAGGGGCCTCTTACTCTCTCCTACATATGTGGCCCCACAAAACTTACACCTAAGCTCATACACTACATTTTTGTCGGTGCATCTACCATTTTTTAACATTTTACAAGTGTAGCAAGTTTTCTTGCCTGAAGGGCATGGGGGGTCAGATAGAGATGAGTGCACCAACTCACGTTTTAAGGTTTTCGGCGAGTACCAGGAAAGGTTAATGTTAAGGCCACTTTTTCTAACAACCTGTTTTACTTTACATAACACTGTCTCGTCTACATAGGGTAAGTTGAGGACACCACCAGTGCGACTGTTGCGGTGATCTCTGCCTTGATCACATGTCTTACGTTTAGCTTTGCGCCACCTCTCCCACCTGCCTTCAAGACCGTCTGTTGACCTCAACACCTGTCGCTGAACACGGTTCAGCACATGAGCGGGCTAACCGTTCTTCAGAAATAGATCCCTGATCTTACCAAAGCTTTTTTCCTTCGCCCCTGCATCTGATGATAGCCTTGCTGCCCTCAGAAATTGGGAACGAACCGTATTTAGCTTCGTTTGCTTGGGGTGGGCTGATCGGTAATGTAGAATAATGCCTACATTGTTCGGTTTTATGAACAGTTCTGACTGTAGTCGGTATGTCCCTTCTTCACTGGATAAGCTAATCAGGGTATCTAACATGGAAACAGAGCCCTTACCCTCCCCAGACATCTCGCACGTGAACTGAATCCTGCCGTCAATCCCGCCACTCGTCGGGAAGCTTTAGAAAAAGCGAGACTGAAGCCTGATTTTTTGGCTAGATACATAGACGACTACGCTGGTGTTTGGCTACATGGTAAGGATACTCTTGAGGAATTTGTAACTTACCTAAACGGGATTGACGGCAGGATTCAGTTCACGTGCGAGATGTCTGGGGAGGGTAAGGGCTCTGTTTTCATGTTAGATACCCTGATTAGCTTATCCAGTGAAGAAGGGACATGCCGACTACAGTCAAAACTGTTCATAAAACCGAACAATGTAGGCATTATTCTACATTACCGATCAGCCCACCCCAAGCAAACGAAGCTAAATACGGTTCGTTCCCAATTTCTGAGGGCAGCAAGGCTATCTTCAGATGCAGGGGCAAGGAAAAAAGCTTTGGTAAGATCAGGGATCTATTTCTGAAGAACGGTTATCCCGCTCATGTGCTGAATCGTGTTCAGCGACAGGTGTTGAGGTCAACAGACGGTCGTGAAGGCAGGTGGGAGAGGTGGCGCAAAGCTAAACGTAAGACATGTGATCAAGGCAGAGATCACCGCAACAGTCGCACTGATGGTGTCCTCAACTTACCCTACGTAGACGAGACAGTGTTATGTAAAGTAAAACAGGTTGTTAGAAAAAGTGGCCTTAACATGAACCTTCCCTGGTACTCGCCGAAAACCTTAAAACGTGAGTTGGTGCACTCATCTCTATCTGACCCCCATGCCCTTCAGGCAAGAAAACTTGCTACACTTGTAAAATGTAAAAAAAATGGTAGATGCACCGACACAAATGTAGTGTATGAGCTTAGGTGTAAGTTTTGTGGGGCCACATATGTAGGAGAGAGTAAGAGGCCCCTACGTCTCCGCTACAATGAGCACTTGCGGTGCGCTCAAAATGAAACTGAACTCACTCCTGTTGGTGATCATTTTAAATCAAATCATAGCGGCATCACCAAAGCGGAAAAAAGTTCGGATCCACCTCTAGAAATTATAATTTTGATGAAAACTAGAGACCATCCAGATAGGAAAATCGCTGAATCTATCATGATCAGGGACAAGAAGCCAGTTTTGAACGAACACATGTCATCGTGGCGTCTTATGTCAGGATAGATGTGTGTTATGAGCATGCGTGTTTGTCATATTGTGCGACATTGATTAGTTTTGTGATGGCCGACCTTTTTGACTGATGGTGATCGCGATTGATTGGAACAGGTAGCCACGATTAGAACGAAACGATTAGTAGTTGGCGATATGCTTATTGCTTATATGTCTTGTTACTTGTTTGGATCGACGAGTGGCGTTACAGTTTGACTGTCTGTATACGAGGAAAACATAATCAAACTTCACGAGCTATCGAAATGTTTTGATCCTGTAATTGAGTGTCATGTTTTAATCCAGGGGGGTGTGGGTTTGAGGCATCAAAAGAAAGTCGTGCCAGCTGATGTGTGATCCTACGATTAAGGAGATACCGAATAGCAAAGAGTTAGCAGGAACCTCAATGTATAAGTGCATTGCCGCCTCATCCAATTACAACAGCGTCTGCTGCGGGTTTGGTTAATTCTACTGACAAGAAGTTAACAGGAACCTCAATGTATAAGTACATTGCCGCCTCATCTAATTGAATAGCGTCAGCTGCGCAGGTTTTGTCGCATGTGGTTAACAGGAATCTTAATGTATAAGGGCATTGCCGCCTCATCTAATTACCGCAAACACGAATTTATTATTGGATGCTTATGAAAATGTCCAATTATTTGAAACGTTTTATAATCAAATTAATTACCAATGGTATATAATGCTTAAGCAAAATATGTCTGGTTTAGGAAATAGTTTTTACTTAGTTGTCAAACCATGCACCCATTGCCCCTGTGTTGAAGCGGCAAACCCGCGCTACATAGTTATTAAGTTACCTTGGTTTTAATCAATACATCTGATGATGGGTTGTACCCGAATGCACATGTAAATAATTGTTTAATTTGTAATATTTAGATAGTCATTTCAAGGAGAAGGTCGAACAAAAACTTACTTAATTATTTGCAATGCTCCTTGCTAAAGCACTACGTGATATTCCTTAATTTTATGTAGTTTGTCCCAGGGAAGCAACAGATACCGGTCGGTTACCGCCGATTAAGGCGCTTTACTGGTTACTATTACATGTAGGTACCTTGCTGGCATTTCTTTATTACATGTTGGATAAAGGCTGGCTCTTTGTTCATTTCTGGTCCCATGTATGCACCTTGCAGGATAATACATTATAAATCTTCCCTTATCACAGTCTAGTCTATTAATAAGTTATCTTTAAGCTATTTTTGTAAGGTACCCTCAATTGAATGTTTCCTACTCGTACTAGTACAGCCTTTGACTTTAGAACAGTGTGTTTAGCTGATGAGATTCTCTTTGTGGCATGCTGGGCTGAGGCATGCTTGACCTCATCAGAAACTGTGCTCAGTGGATTGGTGTCTCGCTGCACCATCGTCGGTCAGTGAGTGGGGAGGGCTGTCCTAGCTATGATCCGTTGAGAGTGTGGTGCTCAGTGGATTGGTGTCTCGCTGCACCATCGTCGGTCAGTGAGTGGGGAGGGCTGTCCTAGCTATGATCCGTTGAGAGTGTGGTGCTCAGTGGATTGGTGTCTCGCTGCACCATCGTCGGTCAGGGAGTGGGGAGGGCTGTCCTAGCTATGATCCGTTGAGAGTGTGGTGCTCAGTGGATTGGTGTCTCGCTGCACCATCGTCGGTCAGTGAGTGGGGAGGGCTGTCCTAGCTATGATCCGTTGAGAGTGTGGTGCTCAGTGGATTGGTGTCTCGCTGCACCATCGTCGGTCAGTGAGTGGGGAGGGCTGTCCTAGCTATGATCCGTTGAGAGTGTGGTGCTCAGTGGATTGGTGGCTCGCTGCACCATCGTCGGTCAGGGAGTGGGGAGGGCTGTCCTAGCTATGATCCGTTGAGAGTGTGGTGCTCAGTGGATTGGTGTCTCGCTGCACCATCGTCGGTCAGTGAGTGGGGAGGGCTGTCCTAGCTATGATCCGTTGAGAGTGTGGTGCTCAGTGGATTGGTGTCTCGCTGCACCATCGTCGGTCAGTGAGTGGGGAGGGCTGTCCTAGCTATGATCCGTTGAGAGTGTGGTGCTCAGTGGATTGGTGTCAACCTGCACCATCGTCGCCCTATGCTCGCACTGCATGTCAAAACTATGCATGACATAAACCTTGCGTCTTCACAGGAGAAGGATCGGTCGAAGAGATTCGACTTCTTGCTCAAGCAGACCGAGATTTTCGCCCATTTCATGTCAGCATCCGGCAAGCACAAGCCCTCCTCTCCACTCAAAGTCAAACCGGGCCGCCCCAAGAAACAGACCTCTGAAGTGCAGGATGGAGAGTAAGTACAGTATTTGCATGAAGTCACACTGGACGGGGAACGTCCGAGCAATCACATTAACATTTCAGGTGTTTTAGTTTGTTTTGCACATGCAGCTTTAAATTGAAAACTAACTTAATGCATCTTCAGCACGGCGAACGCGTTGGACTTTGGTTACCGGTGAAGTTTTCCTGGTTTTCCCTCTTTTGTGGGGGTGAAAGACCCTGACGATCAGCTATGGCCCAGCAGTCGCGTCGTCGTAAAACGCCAATACTACCAGCACGCCGTACACAATACACATGCGTGCGTATCGCCGCCGGCCGCTGATGCCGTCTCCCCCCCCCCCCCCCGCCGCCACCGGCCGCTGACGCCGTCTCCCCCCACCGCTGACGCCGTCTCCCCCCACCGCTGACGCCGTCTCCCCCCCGTCGCTGACGCCGTCTCCCCCTCCCGCCGCTGACGCCGTCTCCCTCTCCCGCCGCTGACGCCGTCTCCCCTCCCGCCGCTGACGCCGTCTCCCCCTCCCGCCGCTGACGCCGTCTCCCCTCCCGCCGCTGACGCCGTCTCCCCCTCCCGCCGCTGACGCCGTCTCCCCTCCCGCCGCTGACGCCGTCTCCCCCCTCCCGCCGCTGACGCCGTCTCCCCCTCCCGCCGCTGACGTCTCCCCCGCCGCCGCTGACGTCTCCCCCCTCCCGCCGCTGACGCCGTCTCCCCCTCCCGCCGCTGACGCCGTCTCCCCCCCGCCGCCGCTGACGCCGTCTCCCCCTCCCGCCGCTGACGCCGTCTCCCCCTCCCGCCGCTGACGCCGTCTCCCCCCGCCGCCGCTGACGCCGTCTCCCCCCTCCCGCCGCTGACGCCGTCTACCCCTCCCGCCGCTGACGCCGTCTCCCGCCGCCGCCGCTGACGCCGTCTCCCCCCGCCGCCGCTGACGTCTCCCCTCCCGCCGCTGACGCCGTCTCCCCCTCCCGCCGCTGACGCCGTCTCCCCCGCCGCCGCTGACGTCTCCCCCTCCCGCCGCTGACGTCTCCCCCTCCCGCCGCTGACGCCGTCTCCCCCCGCCGCCGCTGACGTCTCCCCCTCCCGCCGCTGACGCCGTCTCCCCCCGCCGCCGCTGACGCCGTCTCCCCCTCCCGCCGCTGACGTCTCCCCCCTCCCGCCGCTGACGCCGTCTCCCCCCGCCGCCGCTGACGCCGTCTCCCCCTCCCGCCGCTGACGTCTCCCCCTCCCGCCGCTGACGCCGTCTCCCCCTCCCGCCGCTGACGCCGTCTCCCCCTCCCGCCGCTGACGCCGCCTCCCCCTCCCGCCGCTGACGCCGTCTCCCCCGCCGCCGCTGACGCCGTCTCCCCCTCCCGCCGCTGACGTCTCCCCCTCCCGCCGCTGACGCCGTCTTCCCCCCGCCGCCGCTGACGCCGTCTCCCCCTCCCGCCGCTGACGCCGTCTCCCCCCCGCCGCCGCTGACGTCTCCCCCTCCCGCCGCTGACGCCGTCTCCCCCTCCCGCCGCTGACGCCGTCTCCCCCCGCCGCCGCTGACGCCGTCTCCCCCTCCCGCCGCTGACGCCGTCTCTCTCCGCCGCCGCTGACGTCTCCCCCCGCCGCCGCTGACGCCGTCTTTCTCCGCCGCCGCTGACGCCGTCTCTCTCCGCCGCCGCTGACGCCGTCTCCCCCCGCCGCCGCTGACGCCGTCTCCCCCTCCCGCCGCTGACGCCGTCTCCCCCTCCCGCCGCTGACGCCGTCTCCCCCTCCCGCCGCTGACGCCGTCTCCCCCTCCCGCCGCTGACGCCGTCTCCCCCTCCCGCCGCTGACGCCTTCTCCCCCTCCCGCCGCTGAAGCCGTTTCCCCCTCCCGCCGCTGACGCCGTCTCCCCCTCCCGCCGCTGACGCCGTCTCCCCCTCCCGCCGCAGCCACCGCCACCGGATGACGGAACAGGACGAGGACGAGGAACTGCTGGCCGTCTCCAGCAAGGGCACCAAGGTCATCATCCGCTTCGACGAGTCGCCGCACTACGTCAAGGGCGGCACAATGCGCGACTACCAGGTGTGTCTGGCTGTCCGACGTGTTCACTGCCGAAACGGTAATGCGATGGGACAAAAACATGTTTTTTGTTGGTGTTTTACTGACCAAATCTTATTTCATGCAAAGAACAGATTATGTATCGTGACGTGTTTGTTTAGTGGTGTGCCTACTCTAAATTCTAACGTTTCTTGATCTCGTTCTGCTGTAGCTTTATATACCACCTGGATGGTTGTTGATCCCCATCGTTTTTGTTTTGTTGCCCACTAATAGGATTGTGACCTCCACTCGGATGTCTGCATTCCCGATGCATTAAATCTAGTTTCTTCTGCCTTAGATGGTGTGCGACAGTGATGATAAAATATGCACCAGGAAGTTATTTAATAGGCTTCCATTCTTAATTGTCTGCTTATTAGCATTAGCTCCTGCTTAATTCATCGATACATTTATTTATTTAATTTCTGATTAAAATATATATATATATATATATATATATATATATATATATATATATATATATATATATATATATATATATATATATATATATATATATATATATATATATATATATATATATATATATATATATATATATATATATATATATATATATATATATATATATATATATATATATATATATATATATATATATATATATATATATATATATATATATATATATATATATATATATATATATATATATTCTATCATTTAATTTCTGATCACCACTGCTCGAAATTCCAATTTTACCATCCAACCGAAACCCGAAGTTCCCAGTGTGCTACGGCAGGCGGTATTGAGGAAGTTCCCAGTGTGCTACGGCAGGCGGTATTGAGGAAGTTCCCAGTGTGCTACGGCAGGCGGTATTGAGGAAGTTCTGTGTGCTACGGCAGGCGGTATTGAGGAAGTTCTCAGTGTGCTACGGCAGGCGGTATTGAGGAAGTTCCCAGTGTGCTACGGCAGGCGGTATTGAGGAAGTTCTCAGTGTGCTACGGCAGGCGGTATTGAGGAAGTTCTCAGTGTGCTACGGCAGGCGGTATTGAGGAAGTTCCCAGTGTGCTACGGCAGGCGGTATTGAGGAAGTTCCCAGTGTGCTACGGCAGGCGGTATTGAGGAAGTTCTCAGTGTGCTACGGCAGGCGGTATTGAGGAAGTTCCCAGTGTGCTACGGCAGGCGGTATTGAGGAATGGTGGGTCTTGGTACCAAATAAGATGACAAGGCATATCGTTTCATGTCATCTCAGTTTTCATCACTAAAAAGTAAAATGAGTCAATTGATTAGAACTGCACAATCTCACAACAGGAGCTAGGGCCAATGCAACAAGTTTTGTATAGGAAAGATAGGCATTATTGTCCATTTTCAACTTGTTTTATTCCAGTAGCTTTCTCGGGCCATATTTTCTCGGGCCACCTTATAAAGGCCCGAGAAAGCTACTGGAATAAAACAAGTTGAAAATGGACAATAATGCCTACGACTTACATTGGTCGCCAGGGGCATCAACCACGAAACTTTGATATGGTTTGAGTTGTATACAGAAGCGCGACTCATGCGCTTGTAGTGATAATTTCGAACTTATGTTTGTTGTCGTCGTCAAACATCGCTTATATAGCGTGGCAATCAGTGAGCTAGTCGGATCAGAACTAGAGGTGGCAAAACGTGGACCCGAGGACCCGGTCTCTAGACCCAGTCTGGACCCAGTTGGTCCCAGACTGGGTCCCGCTAAATGATACCGGGTACAGACTGGGTCCAACATATGTTTCATGCTGGTTTCACGCTAGTAGGAACACTGATACACATGTTGCCTTGTGCTGTTGGCCAAACTGAATTGTATGTATTTGCAACTACAAGAGTTGGTTTACATGCACTAACTGGTAGAGTGCAGATTTGACAATATTAGTTGCGAGACAACATTTTGCTATTTGGGTCGGCTGGGTCCAAACTTGCCTTGCACCGGGTATAACTGGGCCCATTGTTAAGCTTTTGGGACCAGGTCGTCTGGGTCCAAAAATATCAACTTTTGCCATTCTCTAGTCAGACCCGACACCTTATAAAGCGTGGCAATCAGTGAGCTAGTCGGGTCAGAACCGACACCTTATATTGCGTGGCGATCAGTGAGCTAGTTGGGTCAGAACCGACACCTTATATTGCGTGGCAATCAGTGAGCTAGTCGGGTCAGAACCGACACCTTATAAAGCGTGGCAATCAGTGAGCTAGTCGGGTCAGAACCGACACCTTATATTGCGTGGCAATCAGTGAGCTAGTCGGGTCAGAACCGACACCTTATATTGCGTGGCAATCAGTGAGCTAGTCGGGTCAGACCCGACACCTTATAAAGCGTGGCAATCAGTGAGCTAGTCGGGTCAGAACCGACACCTTATATTGCGTGGCAATTAGTGAGCTAGTCGGGTCAGACCCGACACCTTATATAGCGTGGCAATCAGTGAGCTAGTCGGGTCAAACCCGACACCTTATAAAGCGTGGCAATCAGTGAGCTAGTCGGGTCAGAACCGACACCTTATATTGCGTGGCAATCAGTGAGCTAGTTGGGTCAGACCCGACACCTTATATAGCGTGGCAATCAGTGAGCTAGTCGGGTCAGAACCGACACCTTATATTGCGTGGCAATCAGTGAGCTAGTCGGGTCAGACCCGACACCTTATATAGCGTGGCAATCAGTGAGCTAGTTGGGTCAGACCCGACACCTTATATTGCGTGGCAATCAGTGAGCTAGTCGGGTCAGAACCGACACCTTATAAAGCGTGGCAATCAGTGAGCTAGTCGGGTCAGAACCGACACCTTATAAAGCGTGGCAATCAGTGAGCTAGTCGGGTCAGACCCGACACCTTATAAAGCGTGGCAATCAGTGAGCTAGTCGGGTCAGACCCGACACCTTATATAGCGTGGCAATCAGTGAGCTAGTCGGGTCAAACCCGACACCTTATAAAGCGTGGCAATCAGTGAGCTAGTCGGGTCAGAACCGACACCTTATATTGCGTGGCAATCAGTGAGCTAGTCGGGTCAGACCCGACACCTTATATAGCGTGGCAATCAGTGAGCTAGTCGGGTCAGAACCGACACCTTATATTGCGTGGCAATCAGTGAGCTAGTCGGGTCAGACCCGACACCTTATATAGCGTGGCAATCAGTGAGCTAGTTGGGTCAGACCCGACACCTTATATTGCGTGGCAATCAGTGAGCTAGTCGGGTCAGAACCGACACCTTATAAAGCGTGGCAATCAGTGAGCTAGTCGGGTCAGAACCGACACCTTATAAAGCGTGGCAATCAGTGAGCTAGTCGGGTCAGACCCGACACCTTATAAAGCGTGGCAATCAGTGAGCTAGTCGGGTCAGAACCGACACCTTATATTGCGTGGCAATCAGTGAGCTAGTCGGGTCAGACCCGACACCTTATATAGCGTGGCAATCAGTGAGCTAGTCGGGTCAGAACCGACACCTTATATTGCGTGGCAATCAGTGAGCTAGTCGGGTCAGAACCGACACCTTATATTGCGTGGCAATCAGTGAGCTAGTTGGGTCAAACCCGACACCTTATAAAGCGTGGCAATCAGTGAGCTAGTCGGGTCAGAACCGACACCTTATATTGCGTGGCAATCAGTGAGCTAGTCGGGTCAGAACCGACACCTTATATAGCGTGGCAATCAGTGAGCTAGTCGGGTCAGAACCGACACCTTATATTGCGTGGCAATTAGTGAGCTAGTCGGGTCAGAACCGACACCTTATAAAGCGTGGCAATCAGTGAGCTAGTCGGGTCAGAACCGACACCTTATATAGCGTGGCAATCAGTGAGCTAGTCGGGTCAGAACCGACACCAGAACTACTGCACTCTAATATTTGGGCACAAGGATCTCAGTTAGTTGCCCTGTTTCGTAACTTAAATTCACCGAAGTAAAGTGTCATTTCGTGAATTGATAGAACAATATTTGCTTCAGTTCGGTTGTGTCACACATTCACAACGATGTTTTGCTTATGTATTTCCTCCATACCGACTATAAGCAGAGGACTCCTCTGATGTCGGTGTCAGCATCGTGAGTCACCAGCAGACGAGACATTAGAGAACAGTACCACATCGGCACACAAACGGACAATTTGTCAGCACGCAGACACACGTCAGCAACACGAGACGGACCTACTGGCACTTGGTGACCACCGAGGTGATGGGGAACGCCCGGCGGGCGCCCAGCACGCGCTCCCGGTCAATCAGCAGCGAGTTGGTCTTGATCTGCAGCTCCTCCTCCATCTTGTTCTTCCTGCGGAGCAGCGCGGCGATAGTGGCCTCCACAGCGGCCAGCTTCTGCTTCAGCTGGTCGATGCTGCCGTACAGGTCGAGCACCTCGCCCTGCAGCCGGATCATGGCGTTGTCGCGACACAGTTCCATACACGGCCGGTGGGTGCGCCGCTCCAGCCGCGTGTGCGCCACCCTCAGCGGCGGACACTTGTCGCCGAGCGCCTTCTGCAGCGCCTGCCGGTGCTTCTCCTGGTCGGCCAGCTCCTGGTTCAGCCGTGACAGCTCGGCCTGCACCCGGTTCTTCATGTCGGTCGTCTGCTGGATGCGCTGCGCTAGCGCCTCGTTGCTGTTGTTCCACGCCTGCCACAGCTCGCCAACCGAGGCGCTGATCAGATTTTCGGCCTCGGCGCGCAGCCGCGAGCTCTCGGCGCGCGCGTTCTGCGAGCGCTGCACCAGCCGGATGGCGAAGTCGAGCCAGGACTCGGGCGTGCTCATCGTCTTGTCCCACTGCTCGATGCCCGGGTACAGCGCGATGCCCGGCGAAGAGTTGTTGAGGCCGTGTGCGTACTTGTCGATGTTGAGCGTGGCGAACTTGTCGAGCGCGTCGCGCTCCAAGCAGTTCCTGGCGTCGCGCAGCTCCTGCAGCGTTTGCGCGATTCTCTGCAGGAGGCGGCACATGCGCTCTTGGAAGGATTTGATCACCTCGACCTCGCGATTAAGGCCTATCTCCACGCAGTCGTGTACCAGGTCGATTCCCATCCGCTGTTCTCGTGCGTACAGGCTCTCCTGATCGATTTTCAGCGGGTTCTCCAGTTCCCGATTAAGACATTCGGCCTGCCGTTTCATTTCCTCCATCTTTTGCGTTTCGATGACGTTCATTTCCAGCTCGTTGAGCACCTCGTTTCGCCAGTAGCCGACGTCGCCCAGCCGCTCACCTAGTCGCTGGGTCGAGTCGCGCTGCCCATATGTAGTGAGACAGTCTGTGTTTCTCATCGTACGGAGGGCATCGCACCGCACATGTTCCCCAACATTTCTGTCTCCCTCAGAGTTGTTCAAATTATCGAAGTTGGTTTGCTGCCAGTCCGCCATAGTATATTTGCTGTGGAATGTTTTCTGTGGCGTGGCCCGGATAGGTGGACACAGCGGATGCTTGCCCACCGCAGTTCTTTCCCAAAGAGAGGTGGCGTTTGCTGGAATATTGACTCCCGGTGAATACTTGTCCGCCGAAACATTGCCTCGGAAGGAGTAGTCGTATGGTGATCCGGAATCCAAAGTGCGGACATTCTCTCCACAGCGACAGTCACCCAGCTGCCTATGTTCCGTTTTGTAGGTGGTCGTCATTTTACAAATTAAATGGTTGTGTAGTTTATGCCAATGCTAAACGGGCATAAGCCCGAATTAAAGATTTAACAAAATTAATGATGATCGGATTCGAGTGCGTGAACCAAGGCCATAGATACCGCGTGAACATTTGTCTTCTTAAAAATGCCGGTTGAAAACTGAGCGATTTCCGACCGCACGTGCCTAAGCATTTAGCATAGCTCGGTTATGAATTTCACGAATATTATGCATGGTTTTATAAATGTCGTACGTATTGTCGTACCCAGATATATGCGTAGGTTATATTTTCACATAGCCACATATCAACAACTATATTAATAGAAGTACGTTCTCTTAGCCCTCGCCAGTGTAGCGTCCGATACCTAGGTGACCGTGCGGGTGGGGGTACGACCCCCCCCCCTGGTGTTTCGCCCCTAATGGAGCTAGAGCTTCGATTCAACGAGCATGTTGCTTGTGATGAGAGAAAGCCGTTGATACGCGAGTTTAAGGTCCTGGGTCATTAGGTGACCTCTGAGTGTCAATGACCCGGATGTCATCCAAATCGTGCATGTACATTATATTTAATTTTAATCGAGCTAGAATCGTGAATTAGCATATAATTATGCACAATGGTGCTAAATTTAAAATCAGCATCACAAAATGTCCTAGAAACTACCAAGAGTCCAAAAAGGTCATCTCAGGTCATGGAAGGTCAGTGACCTCGGTTGACCTGTGAAAGTATATGACCCCAGTGGAACATATTATGTTAAATGGATGCCAAATTTGAAATCAGTGTCACAAAATGTCCTAGCAACTGCCAGAGGCCAACAAAGTTATCTCTGGTCATCGGAGGTCAGTAACCTCCGTGGACCTCTGAAAAGGTCAACCGAGGTCACGATCTCAATGGAAACTATCAATGTCACCTGTTAACACCTGTGCATATGCTCCTGAACAACACACACTCGGAAACTACACAAGTTACAAGCATCGATCCTACGGGACGCCAGTTGCGCCTGGCATGACCTTGAGAAACAGGTCACGGGTCATGTGGAGTAGAAGTTTGAAATTTTGAGAGTATGTGTCGAATTGTTCAAAAGTAGAGTACTGAAAGTTGCATCGCAATCGGTCGATACATACGCGAGTTATTCCCCCCCCCCCCCCCCAAAAAAAAACTGGGGAGGGGTGCCATCCACCCTTCCCCTCCCTCTCCCTGCACTGGCGAGAGTTAAACTTAAACCCGGGGCTATAGCTGATAACATCTCAACATTTAGAGGCGTAGAGGAAATGTTTCACATTTAACCCTCGCCCTACGGGGGGGGGGGGGGGCTGACAGTCCCCCCCCCCCTCTGAGGGTTTTCTTGAATAACGTTTTACACATGCGGAGCATCCTGCTGAAATTTTTGGTAGCTGAGTTTACAACAATTATACGCAGGCTGTACAAATTTAATTTAAATTGGTTAAGTAGTTTGGGAGATAATCATGTTTTGATGACGTCATGTTGGAAAAACGATAAATATTTGAAAAATGGTAGAAAACAGAGTTTTAAAGGAAATTGTAAACACAATTCACCAAAGATACAAAATGGAATTCTCTTTTAAATGTCAATCTCGGATTTGCAAAATTTTGGGTTTTGACCCCTAAAATAAAAAAAGAAGTTTTGTTTTTAAATCTCCACAAGATCAAAATTTTCGAAGATGTTAGAAAAACCGGAATATATGTGAGAGAGCTGAGTATGGGCAATGCCCATACCAAATTTGAAAGCAATATCTTCATGTTTGACTGTGTGATGGCTCCCTAAATGTAAGAAAATGACGTCATTTTTTTAATAACTTTTTTGACTTTTTTTTTACAAGATACGACCAAATAATGACCTTTTCTGTATTTCTGAGCCAGCACTGGTCTAGGAACATGCCTTTTTATTTACATTGATCAATTTCTCATTTTGAGGTTTTCTGAAGAGCAAAATCGCTGTTCTGGACGTCGTAAATCCGAGGTCATTCACTTGACCTGGAAGGTCACCCGTTGACCTGAAACCTAAAAATCGCATGTTCTTCAATTTCTCTCACGACAGGCAACATGCTGGTTCTTACCGCATTGCTCTAAGTTGCTTGGTTTGGAAGTTAACAGGGGGGCTTGTCAGCCCCCCCCCCCCGTAGGGCGAAGGTGAAGAAAAAAACTCCCGTAGGGCCAGGGTTAACATTGTGTTTGGAAGTGAGATAGCAGTCTTGCACACAAATTGAAAACCATGATACCTCTCACGTATCCAGTTACACTTTCTGTATGATACAAACGTTTTTTTTTTTGGCGTTCATACTTCTGGGATCTGGAACTTCAGTACGAAATTCTGCTAAAATGTATATGATAAGGAAACGATTGTATGCTATTGTATGCATTTGTTTTACATTCCATGTGTTGTTTGCCGTCAGATTCGTGGCTTGAACTGGATGATTGGTCTGTATGAAAACGGCATCAACGGCATCTTGGCTGACGAGATGGGCCTGGGAAAAACTCTGCAGACCATCTCACTTCTGGGGTAAGTCTGCTACGAATTCCTCTTCAATCGGTGTCTGCTGCTTTATCAGCCTTCTATTTTGGCGTATCGCCCAGTCATTGTGAGAAAGTTGCAGTCAATTTGACCATCAATATGATCATCTCACCACCCATGTGTCAGCGAGCCTATCTGCTATGCGATAAGTCCTGGATCGGTACCAGTGTCGCCATCTCTCCTGTCCGATTGTCATCCCCTCGCCTTGTCGCCACGGACTGGGCTATTTATTCACAACGACATTTCTCTGTCCACAGTTACATGAAGCACTACCGTAACGTGCAAGGCCCTCACATGGTGATCGTGCCCAAGTCGACGCTGTCCAACTGGCAGAAAGAGTTTGCCCGCTGGGTGCCCACCATGCGGGTGGTGTGCCTCATCGGAGACCAGGAAACCAGGGTACGTCCACGGCCGACACCGGGCCACGCCCAGTAACGACTGACTCCGGCACACTCACCTCAGGGTTGTTGGTGGGAAGCTTATAGCTAATTCGCATAAGCTCCGGTTAGCTGTGTTCGCCTTGATCGTAATTATGAATATAATGTGTGCTACCAGCGCACGTTTAACCCGGCATTGGCTGGGGTCTCAGCCGAACGCCATTGGCTGGGGGGCGGGGGCGGGTGTTTTTACCCCCTGGTTATCTTACGGACCAATAACCGCAGCGAGACGCGCAAGGCGGCAATCGAAAGCTCTCAATGAGACGCATCCAAAGCATACACGAAATTTGCAAAGTAAGGTAAAATGTCAGGTCAAAGGTCAACATTGAGATATTTGCGTTTTTGGGCCATACTTTCCAAAGCCTTAGATTGAGACTATTATCACACAAAGTGCTCTCAAAGGTATAATACATATCCCGCATAAGCAAAATGAAATTGTAAGCAAAGGTCAGGTCACAAAAGATCACAGGTCTACGAAAGCCATGCGACACATGTTGTATGGGTTATTCTACACGTATAATTCGATAGTAGCAGCCATTTTCACAATCAACACCATATAAGGTCAAGGTCAGGTCACATAAGGTTAAAATTAATTTGAAATTGATAAATCTTAATAAAAAGGCATGTCTAGACCAGTTTTGTCTCAGAAATACAGTGCTGGTATTTATTTGTTTTGATCTGGACATTAAAAGCAACAACAAAAAAACGCACTTGCAAAATATGACTTCATGGGTTACTCATACATAGGAAGCAATAAGTCAGTCAAAAAGTAAAGATATTGGTTAAAAATTTGTTTGGGTATTCGCCACATATGGTTCTTCCACATATCTTCCTGTTTTTTTTATAAATGTTTGAAAATTGTGATTTTGAGGGCATTTTTTCAACAACAAAAACAAATATATTTCTGGGGGTAAAAAAAACATTTCACAAATCCGAGATAACCATTGTGTAGCCCTTGCCATTTGCTATCTTTTGACGTTTTTCGATTGCATTTTCCCTCAAAATATGGCATTTGTACGGCCGGCTAAAGTTTTGCTAATTTTTGTGTCAAACTCGTGTGTAGTGACGTCACTAAATTCGCTATATCTAAAATTTTCGACGCATTTTTTTCCATTTTTGCACAGAAGACGTAACATTGACGTAGGAGAAGGTACCTGAAGTTTCACGTCGATAGCGCTATTGGTTTTTGAGCTATTGCGAAAGTTCGTCATGGGGGGGGGGACGCCCCCCCCCCCAGCCAATGGCGGGTTAAGCAATACTGTCAGCGTTGTTTTCGATCCGATTACGTCGGTGAGACTTGTATTCAATTCGCCAGTGTCTTGACATTGTTTCCCGTTGCCCTGTCGGCGCTGTGGCCGGCAGAACGCGTTCATCCGTGACGTGCTGCTGCCGGGCGAGTGGGACGTCTGCGTCACCTCCTACGAGATGTGCATCAGGGAGAAGTCCGTCTTCAAAAAGTTCAACTGGCGCTACATGGTCATCGACGAGGCGCACCGCATCAAAAACGAGAAGTCGCTGCTCTCTCAGATCGTGCGCGAGTTCAAGACGTCGAACCGTCTGCTGCTGACCGGCACGCCGCTGCAGAACAACCTGCACGAGCTGTGGGCGCTGCTCAACTTCCTGCTGCCAGACGTGTTCAACTCCTCCGAGGACTTTGACGACTGGTTCAACACCAACGAGTGTCTGGGCGACGTCTCGCTGGTGGAGCGGCTGCACGCGGTGCTGAGGCCTTTCCTTCTGCGCCGCCTGAAGCTGGACGTGGAGAAGAGCCTGCTGCCCAAGAAGGAGGTCAAGGTGTATATCGGGCTCAGCAAGATGCAGCGCGAGTGGTGAGTCGGTGCCTGGGTGGCTCGGTGGGGCGTGGGGAAGAGGCCGGTACCGGCCTCTCCCCCACTACTGGGGTGGGATCAAAGAGGAGTGGAGGCGCCAGGTAAAGCGCAACAATTATAGTGTATCTGTGGCCTTGCTTCGGTCCAGCTGTATGAGTAGTGTTATGTGTATGCTAATTCAGGTTCGATTCACTGCAGTATTGGCTATTGCATAGTGCATACCTATTACATCGTCGTGACATTCGAACAATTATTGTTATAATGATCTGACATGCGAATAGCCAAGTTGTAATCTAATGTTTCCAGTGGAGTTCCAAGCGTCGCACACTTTTTACAGCGTGTAATCGTCTCTTGACATGTCTGATGACATGATGCAGTAAAGTTGAGCAAAATCAAGTCAGTTGTATTTGTACCGGCTAAGCCTGGATTTCTTCAGTTCACACGTCCTGCCTTCAGGTCGTGGTGAGGATCGCATTGACACGCGCTTCTCTCCGCAGGTACACCAAGATCCTGATGAAAGACATCGACATCGTGAACGGGGCGGGGAAGCAGGAGAAGATGCGGCTGCAGAACATCCTGATGCAGCTGCGCAAGTGCTGCAACCACCCGTACCTGTTTGACGGCGCCGAGCCCGGACCGCCGTACACCACAGACTACCATCTGGTGAGATATCCCATCGTACACCGTAGATTACTACCTGGTAAGGCACTCCGGCTGGTAGCACGTCTTCACATGCTACCTGCTAGTCTGCCAGCTGGTGAGACACAGGGGGTAACGGGATCCCGCCTTGCGCCTACACCACAGACTACCACCTGGTGACGACCCACATACCAGGCTACCTTTGGACGAGGCGGGAACTCCTCATACCAGAGGCCATCATCAGATGACGAGGCAGGGTATCACGGGTCCGTCCTACACGTCCTGGTACACCACAGGACAGCTGCTGCACCTGGTAAGACCGGGAGACAGCGACAGTCGGACAGTCGGCCGACACCTGGTACACCACAGGACAGCTGCTGCACCTGGTAAGACCGGGAGACGGCGACATTCGGACAGTCGGCCGACACCTGGTACACCACAGGACAGCTGCACCTGGTAAGACCGGGAGACGGCGACATTCGGACAGTCGGCCGACACCTGGTACACCACAGGACAGCTGCTGCACCTGGTAAGACCGGGAGACGGCGACAGTCGGACAGTCGGCCGACACCTGGTACACCACAGGACAGCTGCACCTGGTAAGACCGGGAGACGGCGACATTCGGACAGTCGACCGACACCTGGTACACCACAGGACAGCTGCTGCACCTGGTAAGACCGGGAGACGGCGACAGTCGGACAGTCGGCCGACACCTGGTACACCACAGGACAGCTGCACCTGGTAAGACCGGGAGACGGCGACAGTCGGACAGTCGGCCGACACCTGGTACACCACAGGACAGCTGCACCTGGTAAGACCGGGAGACGGCGACAGTCGGACAGTCGGCCGCGACTGATAATACTCTGAGCTGATGAACATCTTCGAAAAGACCACGTGACTGTCCCGTCAGTGCTCCCAACATATTGCATGTGCGTTGATGTGCATTGTACTAATGCCGTGTCTGCGATACGTACCGCGTACGACAGTGTCCGGTGCGGTGTGGCGCGCTGACGGACCCGGCGATACGTACCGCGTACGATAGTGTCCGGTGCGGTGTGGTGCGCTGATGGACCCGGCGATACGTACCGCGTACGACAGTGTCCGGTGCGGTGTGGCGCGCTGACGGACCCGGCGATACGTACCGCGTACGATAGTGTCCGGTGCGGTGTGGTGCGCTGATGGACCCGGCGATACGTACCGCGTACGACAGTGTCCGGTGCGGTGTGGTGCGCTGATGGACCCGGCGATACGTACCGCGTACGACAGTGTCCGGTGCGGTGTGGCGCGCTGACGGACCCGGCGATACGTACCGCGTACGATAGTGTCCGGTGCGGTGTGGTGCGCTGATGGACCCGGCGATACGTACCGCGTACGACAGTGTCCGGTGCGGTGTGGTGCGCTGATGGACCCGGCGATACGTACCGCGTACGACAGTGTCCGGTGCGGTGTGGCGCGCTGACGGACCCGGCGATACGTACCGCGTACGATAGTGTCCGGTGCGGTGTGGTGCGCTGATGGACCCGGCGATACGTACCGCGTACGACAGTGTCCGGTGCGGTATAGCGCGCTGATGGACCCGGCGATACGTACCGCGTACGATAGTGTCCGGTGCGGTGTGGCGCGCTGATGGACCCGGCGATACGTACCGCGTACGATAGACGTGCCCGGTGCGGTGTGGCGCGCTGACTGACCCGGCGGACTCCCGCCTCCCAGGTGGAGAACAGCGGCAAGATGTTGGTGCTGCACAAGCTGCTGCCCAAGCTGCACGCGCAGGGCTCGCGCGTGCTCATCTTCTCCCAGATGACGCGTATGCTGGACATCCTGGAGGACTACTGCTTCTGGAAGGGGTACTCGGTACGTGACGTGGGAGGCGGGGCAGGCGGCAGGGGTAGACGGGGCCACCTGCAGGTCTCACTGAGCACTGATTTCATCACTGACTGACCAGATAAATTATCTGTTATGTTCGTCCTTTGTCGATTGCCAGGGTGTTAATTTGTGGCCTGCACTGTATTCAGACTTGTTCCCACTCAGAAATGTCGAACGAAATGTGTAGTAATAAACTTGGTTGAATGTGACGGCTACGTGCAGCTTCGTTACCAGCTAGCCTGACAGATGACCTGATGGGGAGGTAATCTGGCATTAGTGACTCGGCGGCGGCTGATAGGAGTACGATGTCTGTGTGTCCGCAGTACTGCCGCATTGACGGTCAGACGGCGCACGAGGACCGCCAGCGGCAGATTGACGAGTACAACTCGCCCGGCTCGACCAAGTTTGTCTTCATGCTGTCGACGCGCGCCGGTGGTCTGGGCATCAACCTGGCCACCGCCGACATCGTGGTCCTGTACGACAGCGACTGGAACCCGCAGATGGACCTGCAGGCCATGGTGGGTAGCTCCTCAGTGACAGCGATAGGAACATGAGGCAGGGCTAGCTGGACGCCTAGACAGACACTGCTGTGCAATACTGTATGTATATGTAGTCGCGCGAGTAGGCGTACCTATTTCCCGAAAATTATGAGTTCGAGAAATGCCAGTCGGTTTTGATATCACTATGCTTGGTGTAGAAGTATGCCAATCCATGTGTTGCTTTTATCCTGGGCGCTCCGCTGCGACGTGCTGTGTCAGTGTGTGCCGGGTGTTTGCTGTCACACCGGCCGCTGACCGCTCAGCTGTTCGCTGTCACACTGGCCGCTGACCGCTCAGCTGTTCGCTGTCACACTGACCGCTCAGCTGTTCGCTGTCACACTGGCCACTGACCGCTCAGCTGTTCGCTGTCACACTGGCCGCTGACCGCTCAGCTGTTCGCTGTCACACTGGCCACTGACCGCTCAGCTGTTCGCTGTCACACTGACCGCTCAGCTGTTCGCTTTCACACTGGCCGCTGACCGTTCAGCTGTTCGCTGTCACACTGACCGCTGACCGCTCAGCTGTTCGCTGTCACACTGACCACTGACCGCTCAGCTGTTTGCTGTCACACTGACCGCTCAGCTGTTCGCTGTCACACTGACCACTGACCGCTCAGCTGTTCGCTGTCACACTGACCGCTCAGCTGTTCGCTGTCACACTGACCACTGACCGCTCAGCTGTTTGCTGTCACACTGACCGCTCAGCTGTTCGCTGTCACACTGGCCTCTGACCGCTCAGCTGTTCGCTGTCACACTGACCACTGACCGCTCAGCTGTTCGCTGTCACACTGACTGCTCAGCTGTTCGCTGCCACACTGGCCGCTGACCGCTCAGCTGTTCGCTGTCACACTGACCGCTCAGCTGTTCGCTGTCACACTGGCCACTGACCGCTCAGCTGTTCGCTGTCACACTGGCCGCTGACCGCTCAGCTGTTCGCTGTCACACTGACCGCTCAGCTGTTCGCTGTCACACTGGCCGCTGACCGTTCAGCTGTTCGCTGTCACACTGACCGCTCAGCTGTTCGCTGTCACACTGGCCGCTGACCGTTCAGCTGTTCGCTGTCACACTGACCGCTCAGCTGTTCGCTGTCACACTGGCCGCTCAGCTGTTCGCTGTCACACTGGCCGCTGACCGTTCAGCTGTTCGCTGTCACACTGGCCGCTCAGCTGTTCGCTGTCACACTGGCCACTGACCGCTCAGCTGTTCGCTGTCACACTAACCGCTCAGCTGTTCGCTGTCACACTGGCCGCTGACCGCTCAGCTGTTCGCTGTCACACTGACCGCTGACCGCTCAGCTGTTCGCTGTCACACTGGCCGCTGACCGCTCAGCTGTTCGCTGTCACACTGGCCGCTGACCGCTCAGCTGTTCGCTGTCACACTGGCCGCTCAGCTGTTCGCTGTCACACTGGCCGCTGACCGCTCAGCTGTTCGCTGTCACACTGACCGCTCAGCTGTTCGCTGTCACACTGGCCGCTGACCGTTCAGCTGCCTCATCTCTAACCTGCTTGACCTGTGAGGCTGTGACCAGGCTACCTCTGACCCCCTCCTCATCCCTTCCTCAGGACCACACCCACCGTATCAACAGACGAAGCAAATGATAGTCTGACCTGACCTGGTCTGACCTGACCTGACCCATTTCCCTCTACAGGATCGCGCTCATCGTATCGGCCAGATGAAGCAGGTGAAAGTGTTCCGGTTCGTGGAGGAGAACACGGTGGAGGAGAAGATCCTGGAGAAGGCGGAGATCAAGCTGCGCCTGGACAAGATGGTCATCCAGCAGGGCCGGCTGGCCGACAGCAAGGCCAACGCGCTTAACAAGGACGAGATGCTGGGCATCATCCGGTACGGCGCCAACCACATCTTCTCATCCAAAGACTCCGAGATCACCGACCAGGACATCGACGAGATCCTGACGAAGGGGGAGGAAAAGGTGCGTTTCTGGGCAGGATAGAGGAGAGCCCGTGAGCTGAGGGTGTAAATCAGATGCCATCATTATCTCGCCACACGCAGACTGCTTCTCGTCATTAGCCGAGTCAATACACAAAGGTCTTCGGAACTATTTTCGTAAGACCTCTTCTGTGGTACAGCTAGTTTACTGTTTCTGCTATGGCTGAAGGAATGGTGCGTTTATTTTGTTTACTAGCTGGTGGATACGTGTCGTAGCTCCTACCCAGTCCCGACTCCACCCCCCCCCCCCCGGGTTTGACCCTGACCCACATCCCTTAGGTATCCCCTCTGACTCCTGCTGACTTCCCCAGGCTATCTGACCTCGCGCTGACCTCGCGCTGACCTCACGCTAACCCACTCTGACCTACTGCTGACCTGGTCGGCAGACTGAGGAGCTGAACGAGAAGCTCAGTAAGCTTGGCGAGGAAAACCTGAGGAAGTTCACGCTGGACACGGAGGACCAGTCGCTGTACAACTTCGAGGGCGAGGACTACCGCGACAAGAACAAGAACAAGAACGTGGCTGGCTTGTGGATCGAGCCGCCCAAGCGCGAGCGCAAGGCCAACTACGCGGTGGACGCCTACTTCAAGGAGGCGCTGCGCCAGGGCGAGACGGCCACGCCCAAGGCGCCCAAGGTGGGTGGACAAGCGTCTGAGGGTGATATGATGGTGGTGTACTGTGTGTGTGGGTGTGGGTGTGGGTGTGGGTGTGCGTGTGCGTGTGTGTGTGCGTGCGTGCGTGCGTGCGTGCGTGCGTGCGTGCGTGCGTGCGTGCGTGCGTGCGTGCGTGCGTGCGTGTGGGGTGGGTGTGGGTGGGTGGGTGGGTGGGTGGGTGTGTGTGTGGGTGTGTGTGTGGGTGGGTGTGTGGGTGGGTGTGTGTGTGGGTGGGTGGGTGGGTGGGTGGGTGGGTGGGTGGGTGTGTGTGTGTGTGGGTGGGTGTGTGGGTGGGTGTGTGGGTGGGTGTGTGGGTGGGTGGGTGGGTGGGTGGGTGGGTGGGTGTGTGGGTGGGTGTGTGTGTGGGTGGGTGTGTGTGTGGGTGGGTGTGTGGGTGGGTGGGTGTGTGGGTGGTGGGTGGGTGGGTGGGTGGGTGTGTGGGTGTGTGGGTGTGTGGGTGTGTGGGTGTGTGGGTGTGTGGGTGTGTGGGTGTGTGGGTGTGTGGGTGGGTGTGTGGGTGTGTGGGTGTGTGGGTGTGTGGGTGTGTGGGTGTGTGTGTGGGTGTGTGGGGGTGTGTGTGTGTGTGTGTGTGTGTGTGTGTGTGTGTGTGTGTGTGTGTGTGTGTGTGTGTGTGTGTGTGTGTGTGTGTGTGTGTGTGTGTGTGTGTGTGTGTGTGTGTGTGTGTGTGTGTGTGTGTGTGTGTGTGTGTGTGTGTGTGTGTGTGTGTGTGTGTGTGTGTGTGTGTGTGTGTGTGTGTGTGTGTGTGTGTGTGTGTGTGTGTGTGTGTGTGTGTGTGTGTGTGTGTGTGTGTGTGTGTGTGTGTGTGTGTGTGTGTGTGTGTGTGTGTGTGTGTGTGTGTGTGTGTGTGTGTGTGTGTGTGTGTGTGTGTGTGTGTGTGTGTGTGTGTGTGTGTGTGTGTGTGTGTGTGTGTGTGTGTGTGTGTGTGTGTGTGTGTGTGTGTGTGTGTGTGTGTGTGTGTGTGTGTGTGTGTGTGTGTGTGTGTGTGTGTGTGTGTGTGTGTGTGTGTGTGTGTGTGTGTGTGTGTGTGTGTGTGTGTGTGTGTGTGTGTGTGTGTGTGTGTGTGTGTGTGTGTGTGTGTGTGTGTGTGTGTGTGTGTGTGTGTGTGTGTGTGTGTGTGTGTGTGTGTGTGTGTGTGTGTGTGTGTGTGTGTGTGTGTGTGTGTGTGTGTGTGTGTGTGTGTGTGTGTGTGTGTGTGTGTGTGTGTGTGTGTGTGTGTGTGTGTGTGTGTGTGTGTGTGTGTGTGTGTGTGTGTGTGTGTGTGTGTGTGTGTGTGTGTGTGTGTGTGTGTGTGTGTGTGTGTGTGTGTGTGTGTGTGTGTGTGTGTGTGTGTGTGTGTGTGTGTGTGTGTGTGTGTGTGTGTGTGTGTGTGTGTGTGTGTGTGTGTGTGTGTGTGTGTGTGTGTGTGTGTGTGTGTGTGTGTGTGTGTGTGTGTGTGTGTGTGTGTGTGTGTGTGTGTGTGTGTGTGTGTGTGTGTGTGTGTGTGTGTGTGTGTGTGTGTGTGTGTGTGTGTGTGTGTGTGTGTGTGTGTGTGTGTGTGTGTGTGTGTGTGTGTGTGTGTGTGTGTGTGTGTGTGTGTGTGTGTGTGTGTGTGTGTGTGTGTGTGTGTGTGTGTGTGTGTGTGTGTGTGTGTGTGTGTGTGTGTGTGTGTGTGTGTGTGTGTGTGTGTGTGTGTGTGTGTGTGTGTGTGTGTGGTGTGTGTGTGTGTGTGTGTGTGTGTGTGTGTGTGTGTGTGTGTGTGTGTGTGTGTGTGTGTGTGTGTGTGTGTGTGTGTGTGTGTGTGTGTGTGTGTGTGTGTGTGTGTGTGTGTGTGTGTGTGTGTGTGTGTGTGTGTGTGTGTGTGTGTGTGTGTGTGTGTGTGTGTGTGTGTGTGTGTGTGTGTGTGTGTGTGTGTGTGTGTGTGTGTGTGTGTGTGTGTGTGTGTGTGTGTGTGTGTGTGTGTGTGTGTGTGTGTGTGTGTGTGTGTGTGTGTGTGTGTGTGTGTGTGTGTGTGTGTGTGTGTGTGTGTGTGTGTGTGTGTGTGTGTGTGTGTGTGTGTGTGTGTGTGTGTGTGTGTGTGTGTGTGTGTGTGGTGTGGGTGGGTGGGTGGGTGGGTGGGTGGGTGGGTGGTGGGTGGGTGGGTGGGTGGGTGGGTGGGTGGGGTGGGTGGGTGGGTGGTGGGTGGGTGGGTGGGTGGGTGGGTGGGTGGGTGGGTGGGTGGGTGGGTGGGTGGGTGGGTGGGTGGGTGGGTGGGTGGGTGGGTGGGTGGGTGGGTGGGTGGTGGGTGGGTGGGTGGGTGGGTGGGTGGGTGGGTGGGTGGGTGGGTGGGTGGGTGGGTGGGTGGGTGGGTGGGTGGGTGGGTGGGTGGGTGGGTGGGTGGTGGGTGGGTGGGTGGGTGGGTGGGTGGGTGGGTGGGGGTGGGTGGGTGGGTGGGTGGGTGGGTGGGTGGGTGGGTGGGTGGGTGGGTGGGTGGGTGGTGGGGTGGGTGGGTGGGGTGGGTGGGTGGGTGGGTGGGTGGGTGGGTGGGTGGGTGGGTGGGTGGGTGGGTGGGTGGGTGGGTGGGTGGGTGGGTGGGTGGGTGGGTGGGTGGGTGGGTGGGTGGTGGTGGGTGGGTGGGGGTGGGTGGGTGGGTGGGTGGGTGGGTGGGTGGGTGGGTGGGTGGGTGGGTGGGTGGGTGGGTGGGTGGGTGGGTGGGTGGGTGGGTGGGTGGGTGGGTGGGTGGGTGGGTGGGTGGGTGGGTGGGTGGGTGGGTGGGTGGGTGGGTGGGTGGGGGGTGGGTGGGTGGGTGGGTGGGTGGGTGGGTGGGTGGGTGGGTGGGTGGGTGGGTGGGTGGGTGGGTGGGTGGGTGGGTGGGTGGGTGGGTGGGTGGGTGGGTGGGTGGGTGGGTGGGTGGGTGGGTGGGTGGGTGGGTGGGTGGGTGGGTGGGTGGGTGGGTGGGTGGGTGGGTGGGTGGGTGGGTGGGTGGGTGGGTGGGTGGGTGGGTGGGTGGGTGGGTGGGTGGGTGGGTGGGTGGGTGGGTGGGTGGGTGGGTGGGTGGGTGGGTGGGTGGGTGGGTGGGTGGGTGGGTGGGTGGGGTGGGTGGGTGGGTGGGTGGGTGGGTGGGTGGGTGGGTGGGTGGGTGGGTGGGTGGGTGGGTGGGTGGGTGGGTGGGTGGGTGGGTGGGTGGGTGGGTGGGTGGGTGGGTGGGTGGGTGGGTGGGTGGGTGGGTGGGTGGGTGGGTGGGTGGGTGGGTGGGTGGGTGGGTGGGTGGGTGGGTGGGTGGGTGGGTGGGTGGGTGGGTGGGTGGGTGGGTGGGTGGGTGGGTGGGTGGGTGGGTGGGTGGGTGGGTGGGTGGGTGGGTGGGTGGGTGGGTGGGTGGGTGGGTGGGTGGGTGGGTGGGTGGGTGGGTGGGTGGGTGGGTGGGTGGGTGGGTGGGTGGGTGGGTGGGTGGGTGGGTGGGTGGGTGGGTGGGTGGGTGGGTGGGTGGGTGGGTGGGTGGGTGGGGGGTGGGTGGGTGGGTGGGTGGGTGGGTGGGTGGGTGGGTGGGTGGGTGGGTGGGTGGGTGGGTGGGTGGGTGGGTGGGTGGGTGGGTGGGTGGGTGGGTGGGTGGGTGGGTGGGTGGGTGGGTGGGTGGGTGGGTGGGTGGGTGGGTGGGTGGGTGGGTGGGTGGGTGGGTGGGTGGGTGGGTGGGTGGGTGGGTGGGTGGGTGGGTGGGTGGGTGGGTGGGTGGGTGGGTGGGTGGGTGGGTGGGTGGGTGGGTGGGTGGGTGGGTGTGTGTGTGTGTGTGTGTGTGTGGTGTGTGTGTGTGTGTGTGTGTGTGTGTGTGTGTGTGTGTGTGTGTGTGTGTGTGTGTGTGTGTGTGTGGTGTGTGTGTGTGTGTGTGTGTGTGTGTGTGTGTGTGTGTGTGTGTGTGTGTGTGTGTGACGGGACGGCAATGCTGTATACGGATTGGTCCTGCGCTCTCTCAGATCCTCGCCTCGTCTGTAGCGGGCCGCACGGCACTGCGGTGCGGCTGTCGATATCTCTTTTTGCGCCAATTATACCTTATGTGTAACATAAATATGTTCTAGAACAATACACTTGTTGATGATGATTATGATGATGGGAGGTAAAGGCAGCCTGTGCTACCTTGTGACCGCGACCGACCGGCTAACCTCTGCCCCCCCCTTCTTCTGCAGGCGCCGCGGCCGCCCAAGCAGCCACAGGTGCAGGACTTCCAGTTCTTCCCTCCCCGCCTGTTCGAGCTGCTCGACCAGGAGATCTACCACTTCCGCAAGACGCTCGGATACAAGGTGTGTGTGCATTGTCTGTACCTGGTTTGTACTGGTCTTAACAACAGCTGGTCTATTCTGGTCTATAAGGTCTGTTCACGGAGCAATCTCCAACTGAGTCATTTGCTGGTTGGGTTCTTACCGGACCCTCGACATGATTGCTCTACTGTCATCATGCCCGTCGTTGGTGTATTCTGTGCAATGAGTATGTGTGTGTGTGTCTGTGTGCTGTACGTTGATTGTATGTATGTGTGAGGATGCTGGCTGAGGTGTCGACCGCTCTGTACAGGTGCCGCCGAACCATGACGACCCGTCCGTGGACGTGGCCGAGGTATGTATGTGTATGTGAGGATGCTGGCTGAGGTGTCGACCGCTCTGTACAGGTGCCGCCGAACCATGACGACCCGTCCGTGGACGTGGCCGAGGTATGTGTGTATGTGTGAGGATGCTGGCTGAGGTGTCGACCGCTCTGTACAGGTGCCGCCGAACCATGACGACCCGTCCGTGGACGTGGCCGAGGTATGTATGTATGTGTGAGGATGCTGGCTGAGGTGTCGACCGCTCTGTACAGGTGCCGCCGAACCATGACGACCCGTCCGTGGACGTGGCCGAGGTATGTATGTATGTGTGAGGATGCTGGCTGAGGTGTCGACCGCTCTGTACAGGTGCCGCCGAACCATGACGACCCGTCCGTGGACGTGGCCGAGGTATGTATGTATGTGTGAGGATGCTGGCTGAGGTGTCGACCGCTCTGTACAGGTGCCGCCGAACCATGACGACCCGTCCGTGGACGTGGCCGAGGTATGTATGTGTATGTGAGGATGCTGGCTGAAGTGTCGACCGCTCTGTACAGGTGCCGCCGAACCATGACGACCCGTCCGTCGACGTGGCCGAGGAACAGAGGAAGATCGACGAGGCCGACGAACTCACCGAGGACGACCAGACCGAGAAGGAGGCGCTCCTCACCAAGGTCAGACGCCACCGATCAACATTATCACCATCACCAGTATCAGTCGCGTGGCATCTTAGACAATATGTGTATAAGCTCCGATCATGGCCACTATCAAGTTTAGGAACATCTTACCACAGACATTAACTGATTTAATGTTTACGAAGCGATGTGTGCTTCATTTGGTTCATCATATATCATATATTTCGAAACATCCATAAAATGAGTTTTAAGTTTTCCACGTCAAATAACATAGATGTAAAAACATCGCCCACGCATTAAATGATGCACATCAACCCTCAAGATACACACAATGCAAGTCTAAAGAACATCATTGACACTTTTTAAAAATAGCCAAAGTGGGTGAAGCCCTCACATTCAGTGGCAAATCATTCCACGCTCTGATGGCTCGGATGAAAAACGAGCGCCTGGCGAACTCGGTGCGTGCGCGCGGCACCTCCAGCTGCCCGTCACTGGTAGCCCTGGTTGTGCGCGTGTATGCGCGTGGTTGGCAGTGGTTGACTCGTGCCTTGTTTACTGCAGGGTTTCGTCAACTGGTCAAAACGAGACTTTAACCAGTTCATCAAGGCCAACGAAAAGTATGGCCGTGATGACATCGAGAGCATCTCCCGCGACGTCGAAGGTGAGCGAATAATGCACCGATACCTGAAATGATGGCTCATGGTGCATCAGGCGAAAAGTGTCTGACTAAGCGCGAACTTGTCAGCAGTCGCCTGGCTATTGAGCGTTCACGGTTACACTGGGTCGGGAGGCTGTATAGTGTATATGCTCACGCAGCTGCTTATGTCGCCAGACCATTCACCGTAACCGTGTCTGCACTTGTGTGACCCGAGTCCCCTGGAGCGGTGTAACCAGCCCCGTCCCCGTCCTGTCCCCAGGCAAGACCCCGGAGGATGTTCTGGAGTACTCGTCCGTCTTCTGGGAGCGGTGTAACGAGCTGCAGGACGTGGAGAAGATCATGGCGCAGATCGAGCGCGGCGAGGCCAAGATCCAGCGGCGGGCCGGCATTAAGAAGGCGCTGGACGCCAAGATGGCCCGGTACAGGGCGCCGTTCCACCAAATGCGTATCTCGTACGGCACGAACAAGGGCAAGAACTACACCGAGGAGGAGGACCGCTTCCTCGTCTGCATGCTGCACAAGCTCGGCTTCGACAAGGAGAACGTGTATGAGGAGCTGCGGGCGGCCGTCAGGTGAGCTAGATAATGGAGAGGGAGGAAGGGTAAGTGGTCGGGTGAGGCCGAAAGGGACGGGCCAGTCAGCCGGGCCAGTCTGGCCAGCAGTGTGTGGAGACTGGAGACTGGAGATGGAAGGCCGGTCCAGGGTGAGGTGTGTCACCGTGGGAGTGGATGTTGTGATGGCTGCTGTTTGTACGGTTTGTTTTCTCGCTTCATCCCCGGACTGTTTCCGATCGCTTGATTGTTTCAGCGAGGTCACACATTCCCACGCCAAGTGTTCGTTTCTCACGCCGATGAAATCACTGAGTGTAGGGTCCCCCCCCCCCCTCACTGAGTCGCCGAGTGCCGGGTTCCCTCGCCAACGAGCCCTCTGGTAACCCTGTTCTCTGCCGTTCACAGGACGGCGCCTCAGTTCCGGTTCGACTGGTTCATCAAGTCGCGGACCGCGATGGAGCTACAGCGTCGCTGTAACACGCTCATCACGCTGATCGAGCGCGAGAACCAGGAGCTCGAGGAGCGCGAGCGAACCGATAAGAAGGCCCGCCGACCCAAGACCGTCGGCCGCGGCGACAAGCGCAAGGAGCCGCCCGGCACCCCGGACAGCAAGGCGGCCTCCAAGGGCAGGAAGAAGGGGCGCGTCTGATGGGGTGATCAGTCTGGTGTGTCGGTCTGCCACCGTCAGCCGTGGCAGGCACGCCAACCTAGTGTAGATAGTCATCAGGATCAGCGCAATCGGCGTGTTACAGCTGCGCCAGATGCACATTCCGGCGAGCGTGTCACGTCAGCAGACCGGACGAGCAGCTCTCGCCGCCGCCGCCGCCGGCTGGCTCCTGGTGCCGGAGCTGGGTCACTGTGGCTGGAGGTTCCAGGTTCAATCGCCGGGGCTCCGATGTTGCTCCCTCGGATGGCAGCGCCAAATTGGTCAGGTGTAACGTTCGTAGCCAAGGGAAGTCGAGGGCGGCGTGTGCCGCGGGGTGGGTGGTAGCTGTCTCTGTGTGTGGAGGTGTCCTGCGACTCTGCTGTGTCCCGCGCCCCTCTCTTCCGTGGAGCGCTGTGTCTGTCTGTGTCTATGGGCGAGGCTGCTGCTGTATGCGTCCGCCGCGGTGTGCTCCCGTGTTCCCGCCGTGCCCTGTGACCTCCGGTCCGCCCGGTGACCTCTGGTCCGCCCTGTGACCTCTGGTCCGCCCGGTGACCTCTGGTCTGCCCGGTGACCTCTGGTCCGCCCGGTGACCTCTGGTCCGTCATGTGACCTCTGGTCCGCCCTGTGACCTCTGGTCCGCCCTGTGACCTCTGGTCCGTCATGTGACCTCTGGTCCGCCCTGTGACCTCTGGTCCGCCCTGTGACCCGTTGTCACGCCGTCCGGAGACGCTCGCCGCTCAGCCGCTCGCCGCTCAGCCGCTCGCCGCTCAGCCGCTCGCCGCTCTGGTCTCATATGTATTTTAGTGTCACTCATGCCTGTCTCACATGTGTCTCTCATTGGCAGACTGCCTGCCGGGCCGCCGTTCGGGTCGACTGAGAACAATACATACTGTCCAGAACACCGCAGTGCTGACGGGCGACCGAACTTCCGCAGTATTCGCATATGCACGGCCTTAACACATTACGGCGTCCTCACACACGAATATAGAAACAAACCCACACAACGTGTAGAGTTACCCCCAATATATAGCACATACTACACAGCCGCTGGGACAACACAATACAGATCATAAGATCAATAAGGCACTTCATGCTTACACACTAGTATAAAGTACAACCGACATATTCGATCAAATACATAATGCGTATTTCATCGCTGAATATCCATGCATAGACACGTTAAATGGCTGGGGTCTGTGTGGCTCAGTTGGTAGAGCAGGCTCGTAATCCATGGGTTCTTGTTTCGTGTCTGGCTGGCGAAGTGTTTCGGTTCCCCTGCCGAGCCGGTGTGCGATAAATCACCGCAGTCGCTGTAAACCCCTAGACCACCTATCCGACAAATAGCACACACACTACACAGCCGCTGGGGTAACGTGCACAATGTAGAGAATAAGCAATACAGCTGATTATAAGTGGAGTAACTCACTTCTCACACTTGTATCAAGTACAATACATCAGATCAAGTGATCATCAAGGTTGGGGTTCACAATGGGCTACAAATGGCCCGGCGCAGTGATCGCACCAGACTGGCTCGTTGGTAACTGGGTCTGGCTCACTGGCTCACCACATCAGGCCGAATCCCTGTGGCTCACCACACTGGGCCGAATCCCTGTGGCTCACCACACTGGGCCGAATCCCTGTGGCTCACCACATCAGGCCGAATCCCTGTGGGTCACCACACAGGGCCGAATCCCTGTGAGTTTGGCTCACTACACAAGGCCGAATGCCTGTGAGTTTAGCTCACTACATAAGGCCGAATCCCTGTGAGTTTAGCTCACTACACAAGGCCGAATCCCTGCGAGTTTAGCTCACTACACAAGGCCGAATCCCTGTGAGATTAGCTCACTACACAAGGCCGAATCCCTGTGAGTTTAGCTCACTACACAAGGCCGAATGCCTGTGAGTTTAGCTCACTACACAAGGCCGAATCCCTGTGAGTTTAGCTCACTACATAAGGCCGAATCCCTGGGAGTTTAGCTCACTACACCAGGCCGAATCCCTGGGAGTTTAGCTCACTACACAAGACCGAATCCCTGTGAGTTTAGCTCACTACACAAGGCCGAATCCCTGGGAGTTTAGCTCACTACACAAGGCTGAATCCCTGTGAGTTTAGCTCACTACACAAGGCTGAATCCCTGTGAGTTTAGCTCACTACACAAGGCCGAATCCCTGTGAGTTTAGCTCACTACACCAGGCCGAATCCCTGTGAGTTTAGCTCACTACACCAGGCCGAATCCCTGGGAGTTTAGCTCACTACACAAGGCCGAATCCTTGTGAGTTTAGCTCACTACACCAGGCCGAATCCCTGGGAGTAGTCGATGGCCTTGAGCAGCATTCGGCGCAGTTTTGAGGCTGAGCGGTACTCGGGCAGCAGCAGTACGTTGAAGCAGGTGTGGGCCGAGGGCAGCCTGTCGGAGGGAGCGGGGGTCAGTCAGATGGTCAACGTGGCTGGTGCAGCCGGCGGTGTGTATTGTCAGCTGTCGCTCACTGCCACTGACACCGACCGAACACACTTAACAGGGGTCACGGGGTCCGTCGGCTGCTGAACGGCAGGAGGCAGGAGCTCGCCGCTCGCGTCACAGGAGCGCGTGCCAGCACACTAACGTATCAGCAAACACTCGCTAGCGTAAACACTCATTTGGCAAACGGCGATCGACGAACGGTATGTTTCCCCGCAGCAACTGGCGCAGGGTGTTCCACTACATCCAGTGACGTCCTCTACGACAGTGAAAAGCTTGTGCTATAATAGCAGAGTTAGCTGATGTAACCTCTACGGCTGTGACTGATAAACTGCCCTCCCTGACAGGCAGCCAGTCACAACTCGGCCAACAACGTGCCAATTACACCGACGGCTTGCTTACACGAGCTGCCTTCTCGTCTTGTCTTGTCACATTCTCCAGCGTGACGGGCGGCTGGCTGTCATGTGAGCTAAAATACTAACGGCATTTTCTCTCTCTAGAATTTCACTGTACACGTTTTCCTGTAGATCACTCCGAGTCTCTCTTTTTAAGTTCCATCACCCGCAGATGCTTTTGCTGGCTCCTGCTGCTTTTTCTCCCCCTGTCTGACCCCTGTCTGACCCTCGTCTAACCTCTGTCTGACCCTCATCTGACCTCTGTCTGACCCTCATCTGACTTCTGTCTGACCCTCATCTGACCCTCGTCTGACCCCCGTCCGACCCCTCCCCCTGATTCCCATCTGACACCGGTCCTCACCGGTCGGAGTCGGGCCCCTGTCTGGTCAGCACCAGCCGCAGCTGTCCCAGGCCGCCCACCGGAGCCCGATCTGACCCGGTGGCGAACCCCAGCAGCCGTCGCCGCTGCTCCTCCGTCAGCTGGCGCACCACGCGCCAGAAGTGGCGCACCAGTGGCGTCTGGGGCGTGTAGCCGCCATCGTACTCTGCAGCCGCCTCCAGCTCGGAGAAGTCGTACTCCTGCCGCGGGGAGGCCGGGGGAGGGGGCGGTCACGCTCGGAGAAGTCGTACTCCTGCCGCGAGGAGGCCGGGGGAGGGGACGGTCAGGCTCGGATAAGTTGTACTCCTGCCACGGGGAGGCCGGGGGAGGGGACGGTCAGGCGGGGCAGTACAGGGCCAGCAGAGACAATAGGGTCAGCAGGAGGGTCAGCAGAGACAGAAACAGAACACCATTCTTGTTGGCTATATTGAGACCTTCGTACATCCCTGAGCTGATGTACCGCGTCCTATCCTCAGCCTCGATAGACGTATCAAATTTAGCCCGACGCCATATAAACTAGGTCAAGATCTTCCGTTGGCAGACGGCGAAATCTCGGTCAAGGTCTTCAGTCTTCACACAATCTACCTTCGGGAATTCACCAACTACGCAGCCGTCCAGTGATTATTTTGGTTTTGGGGCGCGACGACAGTCGGGCCCTGCAGTAAAGACAGATGATAGCCCTCGCGAGACGTTCCTCCGCCAATATCTACCCACTAGCCCGAGCCCAGCGAGACGGGTGGAGGTCATGAACCATCTCCGTAGTGTCAGGAGAATATGTGGCTATGCCACGGTTTCCGTCAGTGCCTGGAGCTGGCAGGTCAACTCCACTCCTCTAGACAGCCAGTTGGTGACTGTCTGAGTGTCGGGTGGTCTGGGAGTGTCTGCTGAGGAGTGTGTTGGAGTGAGTGATAAGGTCTGGCCCGTCTGGCACGTACCCGGCTTCCACAGACGAGTAGCTCCACCTCCTCGGCCCTGAACAGTGACCACAGCAGCGACTCGTCCGTCACCAGCTGAAAGCCGCGACGGAACGCCCGGAACGCGCGACGCACAGACTTGTTCAGCAGGAAGTCGGCGTACCGGTCAGCAAACACCTGCCGGGGGAAAGACAGGCGGAGACGGAGGTCAGGTCAAGTCACAACAGAAACAGAGGGGCGGTGTCAAGTCACGGCAGAGACGGAGGTCAGATCAGGTCGCAACATAGACAGAGGGCGGTGTTCAGTTACGGCAGAGACAGAGGTCAGGTCAGATCGCAACATAGACAGAGGGCGGTGTTCAGTTACGGCAGAGACAGAGGGCAGGTCAGGTCGCAACATAGACAGAGGGCGGTGATCAGTTACGGCAGAGACAGAGGTCAGGTCAGGTCGCAACATAGACAGAGGGCGGTGTTCAGTTACGGCAGAGACAGAGGTCAGGTCAGATCGCAACATAGACAGAGGGCGGTGTTCAGTTACGGCAAAGACAGAGGGCAGGTCAGGTCTCAACATAGACATAGGGGCCGTGTTCAGTTACGGCAGGGACAGAGGGCAGGTCAGGTCGCAACATAGACAGAGGGCGGTGTTCAGTTACGGCAGAGACAGAGGTCAGGTCAGATCGCAACATAGACAGAGGGGCGGTGTTTAGTTACGGCAGAGACAGAGGGCAGGTCAGGTCGCAACATAGACAGAGGGCGGTGTTCAGTTACGGCAGAGACAGAGGGAAGGTCAGGTCGCAACATAGACAGAGGGAGGTGTTCAGTTACGGCAGAGACAGAGGGCAGGTCAGGTCGCAACATAGACAAAGGGGCGGTGTCAGTTACGGCAGAGACAGAGGGCAGGTCAGGTCGCAACATAGACAGAGGAGCGGTGTTCAGTTACGGCAGAGACAGAGGGCAGGTCAGGTCGCAACATAGACAGAGGGCGGTGTTCAGTTACGGCAGAGACAGAGGGCAGGTCAGCTCGCAACATAGACAGAGGGGCGGTGTTCAGTTACGGCAGAGACAGAGGTCAGGTCAGGTCGCAACATAGACAGAAGGGCGGTGTCAGTTACGGCAGAGACAGAGGGCAGGTCAGGTCGCAACATAGACAGAGGGCGGTGTTCAGTTACGGCAGAGACAGAGGGCAGGTCAGGTCGCAACATAGACAGAGGGGCGGTGTTTAGTTACGGCAGAGACAGAGGGCAGGTCAGGTCGCAACATAGACAGAGGGCGGTGTTCAGTTACGGCAGAGACAGAGGGCAGGTCAGGTCGCAACATAGACAGAGGGGTGGTGTTCAGTTACGGCAGAGACAGAGGTCAGGTCGCAACATAGACAGAGGGCGGTGTTCAGTCAGGTCGCAACATAGACAGAGGGGCGGTGTTCAGTTACGGCAGAGACAGAGGGCAGGTCAGGTCGCAACATAGACAGAGGGGTGGTGTTCAGTTACGGCAGAGACAGAGGGCAGGTCAGCTCGCAACATAGACAGAGGGACGGTGTCAGTTACGGTAGAGACAGAGGTCAGGTGGCAACATAGACAGAGGGGCGGTGTTCAGTTACGGCAGAGACAGAGGGCAGGTCAGCTCGCAACATAGACAGAGGGACGGTGTCAGTTACGGTAGAGACAGAGGTCAGGTGGCAACATAGACAGAGGGGCGGTGTTCAGTTACGGCAGAGACAGAGGGCAGGTCAGCTCGCAACATAGACAGAGGGACGGTGTCAGTTACGGTAGAGACAGAGGACAGGTCGCAACATAGACAGAGGACGGTGTTCAGTTACGGCAGAGGTCAGGCAGATACAGAGGTCAGGTCAGGTCGCAACATAGACAGAGGGCGGTGTTCAGTTACGGCAGAGACAGAGGGCAAGGTCAGGTCGCAACATAGACAGAGGGGCGGTGTTCAGTTACGGCAGAGACAGAGGGCAGGTCAGGTCGCAACATAGACAGAGGGGTGGTGTTCAGTTACGGCAGAGACAGAGGTCAGGTCGCAACATAGACAGAGGGCGGTGTTCAGTCAGGTCGCAACATAGACAGAGGGGCGGTGTTCAGTTACGGCAGAGACAGAGGGCAGGTCAGGTCGCAACATAGACAGAGGGGTGGTGTTCAGTTACGGCAGAGACAGAGGTCAGGTCGCAACATAGACAGAGGGCGGTGTTCAGTTACGGCAGAGACAGAGGGAAGGTCAGGTCGCAACATAGACAGAGGGAGGTGTTCAGTTACGGCAGAGACAGAGGGCAGGTCAGGTCGCAACATAGACAAAGGGGCGGTGTCAGTTACGGCAGAGACAGAGGGCAGGTCAGGTCGCAACATAGACAGAGGAGCGGTGTTCAGTTACGGCAGAGACAGAGGGCAGGTCAGGTCGCAACATAGACAGAGGGCGGTGTTCAGTTACGGCAGAGACAGAGGGCAGGTCAGCTCGCAACATAGACAGAGGGGCGGTGTTCAGTTACGGCAGAGACAGAGGTCAGGTCAGGTCGCAACATAGACAGAAGGGCGGTGTCAGTTACGGCAGAGACAGAGGGCAGGTCAGGTCGCAACATAGACAGAGGGCGGTGTTCAGTTACGGCAGAGACAGAGGGCAGGTCAGGTCGCAACATAGACAGAGGGGCGGTGTTTAGTTACGGCAGAGACAGAGGGCAGGTCAGGTCGCAACATAGACAGAGGGCGGTGTTCAGTTACGGCAGAGACAGAGGGCAGGTCAGGTCGCAACATAGACAGAGGGGTGGTGTTCAGTTACGGCAGAGACAGAGGTCAGGTCGCAACATAGACAGAGGGCGGTGTTCAGTCAGGTCGCAACATAGACAGAGGGGCGGTGTTCAGTTACGGCAGAGACAGAGGGCAGGTCAGGTCGCAACATAGACAGAGGGGTGGTGTTCAGTTACGGCAGAGACAGAGGGCAGGTCAGCTCGCAACATAGACAGAGGGACGGTGTCAGTTACGGTAGAGACAGAGGTCAGGTGGCAACATAGACAGAGGGGCGGTGTTCAGTTACGGCAGAGACAGAGGGCAGGTCAGCTCGCAACATAGACAGAGGGACGGTGTCAGTTACGGTAGAGACAGAGGTCAGGTGGCAACATAGACAGAGGGGCGGTGTTCAGTTACGGCAGAGACAGAGGGCAGGTCAGCTCGCAACATAGACAGAGGGACGGTGTCAGTTACGGTAGAGACAGAGGACAGGTCGCAACATAGACAGAGGACGGTGTTCAGTTACGGCAGAGGTCAGGCAGATACAGAGGTCAGGTCAGGTCGCAACATAGACAGAGGGCGGTGTTCAGTTACGGCAGAGACAGAGGGCAAGGTCAGGTCGCAACATAGACAGAGGGGCGGTGTTCAGTTACGGCAGAGACAGAGGGCAGGTCAGGTCGCAACATAGACAGAGGGGTGGTGTTCAGTTACGGCAGAGACAGAGGTCAGGTCGCAACATAGACAGAGGGCGGTGTTCAGTCAGGTCGCAACATAGACAGAGGGGCGGTGTTCAGTTACGGCAGAGACAGAGGGCAGGTCAGGTCGCAACATAGACAGAGGGGTGGTGTTCAGTTACGGCAGAGACAGAGGTCAGGTCGCAACATAGACAGAGGGCGGTGTTCAGTCAGGTCGCAACATAGACAGAGGGGCGGTGTTCAGTTACGGCAGAGACAGAGGGCAGGTCAGGTCGCAACATAGACAGAGGGGCGGTGTTCAGTTACGGTAGAGACAGAGGTCAGGTCGCAACATAGACAGAGGGACGGTGTTCAGTTACGGCAGAGACAGAGGGCAGGTCAGCTCGCAACATAGACAGAGGGACGGTGTCAGTTACGGTAGAGACAGAGGTCAGGTGGCAACATAGACAGAGGGGCGGTGTTCAGTTACGGCAGAGACAGAGGGCAGGTCAGCTCGCAACATAGACAGAGGGACGGTGTCAGTTACGGTAGAGACAGAGGTCAGGTGGCAACATAGACAGAGGGGCGGTGTTCAGTTACGGCAGAGACAGAGGGCAGGTCAGCTCGCAACATAGACAGAGGGACGGTGTCAGTTACGGTAGAGACAGAGGACAGGTCGCAACATAGACAGAGGACGGTGTTCAGTTACGGCAGAGGTCAGGCAGATACAGAGGTCAGGTCAGGTCGCAACATAGACAGAGGGCGGTGTTCAGTTACGGCAGAGACAGAGGGCAAGGTCAGGTCGCAACATAGACAGAGGGGCGGTGTTCAGTTACGGCAGAGACAGAGGGCAGGTCAGCTCGCAACATAGACAGAGGGACGGTGTCAGTTACGGCAGAGACAGAGGTCAGGTCGCAACATAGACAGAGGGGCGGTGTTCAGTTACGGCAGAGACAGAGGTCAGGTCAGGTCGCAACATAGACAGAGGGCGGTGTTCAGTCACGGCAGAGGGTCGGCAGTGGCCGGGACCGTTGGGGACTGAACAGCCAGCTGCCAGCTACGCGGGGTGCGTCATTCAAACAATTTAACTCATTCAGCGTAACTAGTATAGTCGAGAAAAGTCGAATTACATAACACATACCTATGCGGTTTCCTAGGCAGATACTTTAGGATTCATCTGCGGATTCCCCTCGCGATGATGATTCATTGCTACGGTAGGATATTCCGCTTCCTTAAATGCCGTGTAAGACGGTAACTCGTTAGTTATGCCAGACATTCCGACCTTGCAGCCTGAATCACATACTGACGCCCACACTCCTCTCCACGTGGTGTCTCTATTTGTATTGGCACCCCCGCCCTGCTTCCCCTGAGTGGCTGCCGCCCAGACGGCCAGTCAGCGGAACCCCGGGCGGGGGCGGGGGCGGGGGCAGCCGTCAGCGGGCCGCTGAGCGTCTGTCTGTCAGTGGCTGCCAGAGTGCGCTCGCCGCGTCTGTTAACCGACCTTGACATTGTGTCGGCCGATCGGCCGGTGGCGGCCGCCAGGCACCAGCTCGTGGCTGCGCTGCGCCCCTCCTCCGTCAGTGTAGCCAACCTGGAACGTCTGCAGAAACACCTCCTCCAGATCGTCCCCCTCGTACTCCAGCATCGCCGTCAGACTGCGACGCAGCGTCTGCAGACAGCATAGACACAAGCCGCTGTCAGGATACAGAGCACAGAGACAGAACGGAGCAGAAACAGACACCGGTCAGGACGACCGTCTAGGACGGAGATGGGACAAGACGCAGTATACCCATTACTCATCCATTACATTACCATTACACTGTTCAATTCTGACAGTGCGGCATGGCTCAAGATACTTCGCCAATTAGAGACCTCGTTTGGTGAAGAGTCGGTCCGTTAAATACATCTTTCACCAAACAAAAACAAATACTGAGACAAGCAAAAACACTGGAACTAATGACTGCGAAGATAAATAAACGCAGTTATGGGAAGGTCGTCCTTCAGTGCCTCTCTCACCGGACTGAGTTTCCCAGAGCTCTCATCGGACTGAGCTCCCCATGACTCTCACCGGACTGATCTCCTCCAGGGTTCTCACCGGACTGAACTGCCTCAGGGTTCTCACCGAACTGAGTTCCTCCAGGGTAGGGTTCTCATCGGACTGAGCTCACCTCAGGGTTCTCACCTCCAGGGTTCTCACGGGACTGAGTTTCCCAGGGTTCTCACCGGACAGAACTAACCTCATGGTTCTCACCGGACTGAGTTCCTCCAGGGTTCTCACTGGACTGAGCTCCTCCAGGGTAGGGTTCTTACCGGACTGAGCTCACCTCAGGGTTCTCACCTCCAGGGTTCTCACCGGACTGAGTTTCCCAGGGTTCTCACCGAACAGAGTTCATCCAGGGTTCTCACCGGACTAAGCTCCCTCAGGATCCTCACCGGACAGAGCTCATCCAGGGTTCTCACCGGACTGAGTTTCCCAGGGTTCTCACCGGACTGAGCTCATCCAGGGTTCTCACCGGACTTATTTGCCCAGGGTTCTCATCGGACTGAGTTTCCCAGGGTTCTCACCGGACTGAGCTCCCTCAGGGTTCTCACCGGACTTATTTGCCCAGGGTTCTCACCGGACTGGGCTCCCTCAGGGTTCTCACCGGACTTATTTGCCCAGGGTTCTCACCGGACTTATTTGCCCAGGGTTCTCACCGGACTGAGCTCCTCCAGGTCGTCCAGCTCGCCGCGCCGGCCGGAGAGTTTCCTGTAGACCACCATGGGCAGCCGCACGTCCAGGATGACGCTGTTGTAGATGGCCAGTCCGAGGATGACGCCGACCAGGGTGTACTGAGCGTCCCGCTCCGGCGGCCCGCCGCCCGGCCGGAACCAGTGGCAGCGCGTCTCCTCACTATACGTGAATAGACCTGACGAAATACAGACCAGCTGCAGGTGAACAGATCTGCCGGCCACAGACACCAGACACCAGACCACAGTTGAGCTTCGGAGGTTAGTCAGCAACAAAGTGAACAATTCTGACGGCTCATTTTGGATACCAGCAGCGTAATTAAACAGCACACTAGTCAGACTGATGCGACCAAGCTGGGTTTCATAAGAAGCTAAACAACACCAATCAATGGCAATCAAGTCCAATCAGGTAAACTCAGCAGCTGGCTCTATATTAGACTGCTGTGCTGTGATGTCTAATCCATATCGGTGTTAAGCAGATTTTCTTCCTTTGTGCGCCTACAGACGGCATACTAAACGCACACGTGGTCGGCGTCTCACTCGTGTGACAGAAGAAGCAGGCCCACTGACCGTACTCGGCGCTGAAGAGCCGCTCCACGATCAGCTGGAAGAACTCCTTGGAGAGGCCTCCCTCGTCGACGCCCTGTTCACCGATAAACTGCACCACCAACTGTTTCTTCAGACTGGCCGGACTGTCCCGCGCGATTGTCTCCAGCTGAGAACAAAACAGAACAGACCGGTTATCATGAACGGCACCACCAACTGTTTCTTCAGACTGGCCGGACTGTCCCGCGGGCCGCGCGATCGTCTCCAGCTGAGCCCTGGGGCCAACAGAACAGAACAGAACAGACCAGTTACTACGACTCATAGGAACACAGAGACAAGAGAGCGTCCTGTACCGCCACATACCTGACAGAGGGCGTCCTGTACCGTCACATACCCGACAGAGGGCGTCCTGTACCGTCACATACCTGACAGAGGGCGTCCTGTACCGTCACTATCTGACAGAGGGCGTCCTGTACCGTCACATACCTGACAGAGGGCGTCCTGTACCGTCACATACCTGACAGAGGGCGTCCTGTACCGTCACATACCTGACAGAGGGCGTCCTGTACTGTCACATACCTGACAGAGGGCGTCCTGTACCGTCACATACCTGACAGAGAGCGTCCTGTACCGTCACATACCTGACAGAGAGCGTCCTGTACCGCCACGTACATGACAGAGGGCGTCCTGTACCGTTACATACCTGACAGAGGGCGTCCTGTACCGTCTCATACCTGACAGAGGGCGTCCTGCACCAGCCACTGTCGTCGGACCCGGAGTGGCAGGTGGGGCAGCGCGGCAGGGCCGGGTCCGGCGACCCTCAGCACCGCCTGACGACCCTCCTGGTACATCCGCACCCGGCTCATGTAGAACAGGGCCAACGCCCGGGCCGCCGGCGCCAGCGCGAACGGGTGGCGGAGCAGGCAGAACCGTCCCGGGTGGTCCTGATAGGGCACATAGGGAAGGTCAAACACCTCCACGACGGCAAGGTCCTGCAAGGTCCACGACGGCAAGGTCCTGCTGCACAGAGACAAAGGCAGGTAGGTCCTTCTGACTTCTCACATCACTACTGTATTCGACATGGTGAGTGAATTGAATGCACACCAGCAGCTGCTGGGAACTTGGCGACTCCACTACACAACATGCGGCTGCCAAACTATACAGGGCCAGGGACCAGACAGCGTTCACGGTGTCAGTCCTATTGCAAACAACCCAGCGAGCAGAGCCACTCACTTCCCCAGCTACAGAGCGCTGCCGGATGTGTCAATCTAAGCTGATGGATCCCTCCGTGTAGCATATGTTGTCATTACGTCACAACATCACGAGTTTAACATCGCAAGGTCACACCATGACAGGAGGCGTCAGTCTGACTGACGTGCGGGGAACTGGCTGGCAGTGAGGGGAGGGGTAGATTGGCGCGCGGGGTGCACCCTGCACCACTGCACTAGTAAGCGGGAGGGGCAGGCTGACGCTGACCGGCGCTGAGGTCACTGACCTGGTACAGCCTGAAGTCGTGGTCGAACTCCACCGCCTCGCTGAGCGGCTCGTTGTAGAACTCCTCCCAGGGCACCAGCGGCACGCGGCAGTCGCTCGGACGCACCTCCGGAGCGGGGGCGGGGGCGGGAGCGGCGCCGGGTGGCGGCGGCGGCGGGTCGCGTCTGCCGCCCGTCAGACTGGCGCGGTAAAGCAGTCCCAGGAGGCGGACGGCCGCCTCCACCACCGGGTCGTCCGTCACCTGGGCATACGCCCCGCCCTCCATGACACGCACTGAGATGAGCTGCTGCAGAGTGTTCACCATGTGCCGGAGCCGGGCCGGCGGACAGCGGGCCCAGAGCCGCACCAGCCGCGCCTGGGCGGCCGCCGGCAGCAGCGCCGCCGCCAGACACAGCCCCGGTAACGCCAGCACCAGGAACTCGGAGCTGCCCAGAGCCGGGATCTCCAGCACCAGCGCCACCACGTGCAGCAGCGCTGGGTCGCGCCGCCAGCCGTGTTGGCGCGCCGCCAGGCTGGCCCGCAGGCCGTCCGAGAGCAGGCAGAGTGCCGCCGCCAGCGCGGCTGTGAACGGCGAGTCACCGGTGGAGAACAGCAGGGAGAACACGGGCCGCACGCCCTCCAGGTCGAGCCACGGCGCCGGCCCGTCCGCTGGCGGCGCGCCGCGCGGCCGCAGGAAGCTCCGCTTCAGCACGTGCACGTCGGAGAAGATGCGGCCGATGGCGCGGATCACGTGGCTGTAGTCGTGCGCCCGCGCGCTGCGCTCCACCACGTGGATCAGCTGCTCGGCGCTCCAGGCCGGCTCCTCAGGGGAGCAGTGCGGCGGGGGGCGGGCAGAGGCCGACAGCAGACGCCGGCCGAGGTAGGGGTCCGGCATCACCACCGCCGGTCTGATCCGCCGGCGAGACTCACCTGCTCAGATCAGAGGTTGGCGGCAAGCCGGGCTTGACAATTCCGTCCCTGATAAGCTATTCACAACACCGATACGATCGTGCTTGCGCTTTGCTACTCCACCTTGCACCGCTCTTTGCGTCAGCCCTCCAGCAGCAGCGCGCACCAGTCCCCTGTTAGCCCCTTCACAGTCCAACTGCAACACAGCGACACAACCCCGCACACGAGACCGCAGTACCGTCCCTCAGACGGGCCCCGCGTCGCAGTACCGTCCCTGAGAGGCCCGCGCTCCGACGCACTTCTGACCGCAGCTTGACGCTGAGTGCACGTGACCCGAGGAGGTGTTCTCGGGGCCGAATTACCACCACCACTGCCGGCCGACAAAGCCGGGTCGACGGCGGGGCGCCGGCGCCGTCGGAGGGAGCGCTGCCGATGACGCCGTTCTCGGAGCAGCGCTGACACAAAGGTCTGGCTGGGGGCCAGCGTGACGCGCCGCCGCCGCGGCCGCAGCGGAGGCGCCCTGACTCAGCGAACCCGGCAGGTGCAGCGGCCACACCGGACCCGCCACAGACGGAGGACGACCCTGCAACAGACCGGCCCGGCGGGGCGAGGCAGGTGGAAATAGCCGCGAGACACGCGCCGCCAGAGACGCTCCCGTCCTGATCCAATGTCGGCCCTGTGATCCACGGAGGATCGATTCCCGGCGACTGGGGACTCGATTGCAGTGCAGTGACCGTCAGGTCGGAGACGGCGCCAGATTCGGCCGCGGCCCAGCTGAGTGACGCAGGCTCCGGTCACGCGCCGCCGCGCTGGCACTGGCCGCCGCCGGACCGCCGCGGTAATTCCCGCGCAAACTGTCACCCGGCGCAGCATTAATTATCTCGTGCTCGTTTATTTGGGTGCCCTATATTCAACAACGTAAGGCGTGATTACATTTTCGGTTAGCGACTTAATTGCGCCAGAAAAATGCATCTTCGTCCGTAATCGATAATAGTTTAACCCGTAATAGATGATATACGCCGTAATAGATGATAGCTTGACCGGGGTCCCCGCCGAACGCCATTGACCGGGGGGGGGGGGGGGGGGGGCTCGTTATCTCCGGAACCAATGATCGCAGCGAAACGCGCAAGGCGGCATTCGAAGGCTCTCAATGAGACGCATCTAAAAAATACTCGAAATTTTCGAATTGAGGTCACATATCAGGTCAAGGTCAAAATCGAGGCATTTGAGTTTATGGTCGTTACTTTCCATCCAAAGCCTTTGATTGCGACCATGATCATCCAAAGTGCTCCCAAAGGTATAATAAACATCTCGCATGAGCTAAAATGAGATTGTTGGCAAAGGTCAAGGTCAGGCACGTAGCCAAGGGGGGGGGGGGGGGGTCCCTGGGCCGGGGGGGGGGGGCAGCCGCCGCCACCCCTCTGGAGGCCAGTAGGGCCCTTTTCGGCGCACGCAGCGCGCCGAAAATGTCCGACGAGACCGCGCGAAGCGCGGTATCATGAGCTCTTTACCACGCGAAGCGTGACCTTTATAGAGTTTAGAGGACTTCAGAGGCCCTTTAAAGCCACCAGGGCCCTCTCTGAAAGACCAGAGGGCCCCTTGGCCGTTCAAAAGAGCCCTGTGCATGTCAGAGGTGCCTCTGGCCAGACCGAAAGGGCACCTGAGCGGGTCAGAGGGCCCCCTGAGCAAATCGAATGGCCCCTGAACCCGTCAAATGGGCCCCTAGGCAGCACAGAGGGGCCCCTGAGCATGTCGGTAGGGCGACAGAGCGGCCATCGCAGTCCCTTGCCAGGTCATAAGGGCCCCTGAGCAGGTTGGAGGGCCCCTGGACATACCAGAGGGCCCCTGGGAAGTTAAAAGGGCCCCTGTGCAGTTCAGATGGCCCCTTCCCAGACCGACAGGGCCCCTAGGTGGGTCAGAAGGGCCCCTGAACATGCTGAATGGGCCCCTAGTCAGCACGGAGGGGCCACAGGACAGGTTGGAGGGCCCTCGGAGCATGTCGCAAGGCGACAAAGCAGCAAGCGCAGTCCCTTGCCAGGTCGGCAGGGCCCCTTAGAAGGCTGGAGGGCCCCTGGAGAGAACAGAGGGCCCCTGGAAAGTTAAAAGGGCCCCGTGCAGGGCGTAGGGGCCCCTGACCAGACCGAAAGGACCCCTGTGCGGGTAAAAGGGCCCCTGAACATGCCGAATTGGCCCCTGGCCAGCACGGAGGGGCCCCAGGGCTGGTCGGAGGGCCCCTTGAGCATGTCGGCAGGGCGACAAAGCAGCCAGCGCAGTCCGACCAGAAGAGTCGCTGGGCAGATCGGAGGGGCTCCTGGACAAGTCAGAGGGGCCCCTGGCTAGACCGAAAGGGTCCCTGGGCCGGTCGGAAGGCCCCTCGAACATGCCGGATGAGTTCCTAGCCACACATGCCGGATGAGTTCCCCTCCGACCCCTGGGCAGGTCGGAGGGGCCCCTGAGCAGGGGCGGCGGATTGCGGGGGTCAGGGTACCCAAGATGCCCCCCAGTCGAAAATCCTGGAGGGGGCATAATGGTCGTTGTGCCCCCCCCCCCAGATTTTAGCTTGCTCAATCTGGGATGCAAAATGACCCTTTTGCTCCCCCCAGGATTTCCAACTGGGGGGGGGGGGGATTTTGGGTACCCTGCGCCCCGCAATCCGCCGCCCCTGCCCCTGAGCATGTCGGCAGGGCGACAAAGCAGCCTGGGCCCTGGCCAGTCCCTGGCCAGGTCGGAAGGACCTCTGATCAGGCCGAATGTCCCCTTGACACACAAGAGGGGCTTCTTGCAAGGTCAGAAGAGTCCTGGTGAGACCGGAAGGGTCTAAGCACGTAGATATCCCAGATGAAGATTAAATACAAAGAGGACTTACTCCACAATACAAATATTAAAAGCGGAGCTTTCTGGTATATTGTAACACCCTTCGTCAGGGTGCTACAATATACCCGAAAGCTCCGCTTTTAATTTATCCTGTAGAGTAAGCCCTCTTTGTATTATATATATATATATATATATATATATATATATATATATATATATATATATATATATATATATATATGTATGTATGTATGTATGTATGCATGCATGCATGCATGCATGCATGCATGCATGCATGTATGTATGTATGTATGTATGTATGTATGTATGTATGTATGTATGTATGTATGTATGTATGTATGTATGTATGTATGTATGTATGTATGTATGTATGTATGTATGTATGTATGTATGTATGTATGTATGTATGTATGTATGTATGTATGTATGTATGTATGTATGTATGTATGGATGGATGGATGGATGGATGGATGGATGGATGGATGGATGGATGCATGCATGCATGCATGCATGCATGTATATATATATATATATATATATATATATATATATATATATATATATATATATATATATATATATATATATATATATATATATATATATCACCCACTCCACATCGTGTCCTTTCGCTTCGCGGATCCCAGATGAGTCCCTGAACAGGTCGGAAGGGCGTTGAAAAGGTCAGAGGGGCCCCTACACGATCTGAAGGGACCTTGTGCCTTTCCGACAGTAAGAATACAGTTGTCTAGGGAATACAACTAAAAAATTTCGCGCTGCTCCGCGGCGCAATTTAACTACAAATTAAATTATATGCGGGTTAGGAAAAACGGTCTGTTTCTAAGTGCATTTATGTGTTATGTCGCTACTTTCCTATATAATTGGGCAAAATAGTTCACTTTAGCACTTTTTACCGCACTTTTAAACGCACAATATAACAATTGTATAAGTCCGCACCATACGCAATGCGACGCATTGATGAGAAAGCATATCCAGGGCACAAGACTCCAAATCTTCGCGCTGCTCCGCGGCGCAATTTGTTTAAGAGTTCCAGGTCTTGAGCTGAAAAAATATTCCAAGTTGGTATAGCTGATTCCAAATTGGTGTCGCTGGTTCCAAAGTTGATATGGCAGTTTGCTAACTCCAGCTCCTAAAAGTTGGTATAGCCCATGCCATACTGCATTTTCCATCCTTGTAACGTGCCTTTTCATCCGTTTTTTTTTGGTGGGGGGGGGGGGGGGCTTTTCAACGCTCGAAGGGGCCCTTTCGAGGCGCCGCCCCCCCCCCCCCTGGACGAAATCCTGGCTACGTGCCTGGTCAAGGTCAGGTCACAAAAGGTCACTATGCGCAGAAGAATTTCGAAAGTCATATGACACATGTTTTATGGGCTATTTTACATGTAGAATTCGATAGTGATAGTCATAATACCATTTTAACTAATTTAAGCGAAGTTAGTGCCAAGCTCAGGTCAAGTTGCGTCCGCCCCTGTAGCTCAGTTGGGAGAGCGCCGGGCTTCTGACCTCACCCGGTAGTGGCAGCCCGGGTTCGAGTCACTTCGGCGCTCGCTATTTGCCCCTGACTGGGATGACCTGCGGCCGGTGGCAGCGGTCGCGTTCAAGGTTAGTTGACGTCAGAGGGCGGGGCGGACCGTGTCCAGGTATGTCGGGCACGTAAAACTTTCGCCTCTAAATTCTGCCGGGCTCCAGGAATTGCGCGATCGTGTGATAGGGTCAGGGCCTGCGCCAATGGCGGATCCAGGATTTTCTAAGTCAGGGGGCTTCAGGCCCGAGGGCGGCATATTTCCTCGGTGACAGGGGCGGCATGGTTCAGAGGGGTGCCAATCCAATATGTCAATTAAAAGGAGCAAATATGCCCGGGCGGGGGGGGGGGGGGGCAGAATCTGTCCCCTCCCGGATTTTCTCAATATATTGAAACTATGATAGATATTGACGTGAAACGTGCCATACCTTATGTTGCATCCATTTTACGTTGGACAACATACAGAGGCGATCAAAAATAGATCAAGATTTTTTTTTATTTTGTTATGCCCATATTTGGGCATACATGCAGTAGCTGCCCATTTGCAGCACTGCCCAATGCAGTAATAGACTCAGTTATTGAAATATGTCACTAACGGGCGTAGTTACGTAACAGGCGAGCGTAACGGGCAAGTAATCAGTTGGGATTTTGCTTTTGCCCTCGAAGCGGCGCGAACAATTCTTCTGCCTAAATTGAATTAACCCGCGCTGTGCCGGTGCTCGGGGCCACCTTCGCCGTGCCGGGGGTTGGGGGGGGGGGGGGGGGCGTTTCGACGCCCCCTCTAACTCGGCTCCTATAGAAAGTAGGCAAAAACCGAAAACACCGTTCGAAAGCTCGTCAAAATGCATTTTGAAACTATAGAAGACATTTTTTTACTCAGGTCAATATTGAGGTCACCAGAGGTCATCAAGTCAGATTTTCCAGTTTTAGGACTTCGCTCCAGAAACCCCCAGATATCACAGGAACTATCATAGCTAGAAACACACGGAAAACAGCAATAGAAAGCTATTTAAAAATGCAATCGCCGAGGTGGCCTCATATTTGAGCTGAGGTCAATAATTTAGGCTCCAGAGCTCATCAAATGTCATAAAGGCTATTTTTTTTAGCAAAACAGTTTTCACAAATAGCTTTTCACCTAACAAAAATACGGCAATAATTTTGACGCCATCGTGTTTGTATTGTCAATGCGCTTCGAATCATATTCACGGTGACTAGTTAGGTCAACTAAAAAAAATTGACCTCCGGTCAAGGTCAAGTGGTCACCCAATTAGGTCATGTTGCACATTAGTAGACGTTCCTCGACGAGATAAACACATTGGTGCCAGTTTCACGTCTCTATCTTGATTTTGTCGAGACTTATTGACAACCAAAAAGTGTTGGTGACCTCGGATGACCTCGGCTGAACCTGTAGGGGTCACTGAACCAAAATTTCACCTGGTTCTTCAAGAATGACCTATGATAACATGATCCAGAGGGAATTGGCTGATATCATGCGTATCCTCAGAATAGGAAGCATTTGAATATTTCCCCATCGACTTATAATAAGGTCACGAAATTGACCTGACCTTAGGTCACCGATATAAGAAAAAATCCGAGATAAACGAATTGTAGGCCCTTATGAAATCCTGTAAGTACGAAATCCATCGGCCAAAAACTGTGGCTGTGGTACGACCACACACTTTTTTCCAGGTGGGGTCACATGAACTGGCCTGGTGACCTGACCTGAGATGACCTGTGGTCAAGAAATTTACTATATGTGGGCAATTGATGCCTTAACAGCTGTGCCAAAAACGGCGGCGCTGCGCGCCGCTGTTCTTTCGCTGTCTTCGAAAAACCTTAGGGGGAGGGGGCGTCTACCCCCCTCCCCCGGTACGGCGCGGGTTAAAGGGAAATAATTGCCCTTTTCCACGAAAAAGGAGTTATTGCTTGAAATCGATAGACGAGACCCAAATGTGTTGCAAGTTGATCACATTTTGCATATAAACATTCCTACCGAAAGATGTTTCAAGTTAAAGTTGATAAGCGTTCCACGCTTATAACGGTCGGTACTCACCAGTGGCGGCTCGTGGTCTTCAAAGTACCTGAGGCCCAAGTCCAGAAGTTGCAATGGAGGAGCAGCTGTGACTTGCGAGTTTAGTTAACAAACTAAAACAAATCGCAGGCGTATGAACGGGGGCGGGGCCACCGGCCATTCCCCCACTATTTGATCAGCATTATTGATACAATCTTTATTTTTGTCTAATAAGGGAAATTTTGGTCAGTAAAAGGTAGATCAAGACGAGAGGAGCTCTAATACCTATGCAAATACATTTTGCATAGGGGGTTGGGGTTCACTCAAGATGAGATCGAAGTTTTACCCCCACACTTTTCATGACGTTCCTAAGATTCTGAAACAAATATTAAATAAGCCGTTCAAGTTACTTTGGTTTTCTCTCAAATCAGGTCAGAACGTTTATAAAAAAAAAACGTAAGCCAATTTACGGCCGATTTCAGGCGTTTGGGAGGGTGTAGTATCCGCCACCCTTCCGAGTAAATTTACCATTTTTATCCTTCCAAAATACATTTGAGCTGTTTTTAGCAACATTTTTGTTTTATATGATATGCACTGCTGCAAATTGCAATAAACAAGTGATTAATCGACCCGACGCAACGGCAGATTAAGCAGGGAAAAAACAGTAAACACCTACTTTTAAATTAGCATTCACGATCTATAGACTATCGTCTATAGATCGTGAATGCTTGCTATATATATATATATATACTATCTATAGACTATCGTCTATAGATAGAGCAATATGTATGTACGCTCATTGACATACATACATATTGCTCTGAGCGTGGCGCATCCGCGCCATCCGCCAGATACTTGATAAAAGGTTGATACAACGAGCCTGTGCGTATCACGGGCTCGTTGTATCAACCTTACGATACTGTATCAGTGTGTATGGTGTATGCGGCATCACACAAATGGCACGGCTGCAGAAAATGCTTAACTTTGGCGCACGAGTCATCTCCGGCCGTCGTAAGTACGATCACATCAGTGACGTGCTGAAAGACCTGAATTGGTTGACGGTGGGAAATCTGCACCAGTACCATTCGCTGACTTTGTTAAAACAAATTGTGTCCGCCGGCCAGCCAGAGTCGCTGTACAGTAGCCTGGTGACTCGCGGCGATATTCACCACCGCGTGACCAGACAGGCCGACCGGCTGGACAGACCCGTGATACGCACAGACTCGGGACGACGCCGCTTTCTGTTTTCAGCCGTCACAGCTTAAAACGCTCTGCCGCAAAGTCTCCGTCTCCGTCTCCGCGATATGGGTCCGCGGCGCTTTAGACCCGAGCTCCGAGAGCATCTGCTCACAAAGCAGAGTGGGACTGATAATGATTAGATGTGACCGGAAGTGAGATGCAGCAGGAATGTATACATGTGTGTGTGTGTGTGTGTGTGTGTGTGTGTGCGCCTCTTGTCCTAATGTTCGTCGAATTGACTCGCCAATCAGAATAGCCATGTGTGCATGGACCGATGGCACGATGTAAATACATACATACATACATACATATTGCTCTGAGCGTGGCGCATCCGCGCCATCCGCATTCCGCGCTAAGTTTGACGTTTATTTTGGCGCATTGTACGAACCGTACGAACCTTGTACGGCCTTGGTACTAGCCAAGGCCATAGATACTAGGTAGAACCGTCCCCTGCTGCGCAGACTGGTAAGTGACGTCATCGGGGGTACTTTTCTATCCGTCATAGCAAACTCAATATATGAAACACTACTTTGCAAGTGACATACATGTAAAGTACATCATCAATAATGTATGTTAGACAGTATAAAGTCTCATATTTATGAAAAAGAAACTTTAAGGGATCCAAAAGGTTTACCCCCGGTGACGTCATTGACGGTCATGCAACAGCTTATAGGCATTGGGATGACAACGGCCTGAGTACTAGCCAACGCACATGTTTGATGTTTTCATTGCCCTCATTGCCTTTGAAGACGCCATCGGTGCCAGGGGGGTCTCACCAGTGTTGTGGGCCATAGGGAAGCCCGATTTGCTAGCCGCGACCCTTGAGTGACGTCACTGGGCGTCACTTGGGCCGACGAGCGCCGGGAGTCTCAAAACGTAAACAAAACGGCGGCCATTCGTAAGATTGTGGTAATCTGGGTAGGGTTGGGCTAGGACTTTGGGCGATGTTTTATTTAGGTGCTGTTTTTTTAATGTGATCCTGAAAGTTACTTATGTCTGACAGGAATGATTCAACAGTAATTTAACGATCCTGGCTCCCGGAACTTAACTTTGATGGTGCCTTTTGACAAAACTAGTTTAGGTGCCTCCCGAACCGAAGACTAATGTGATGCGGATCAGGATGTGAAAGAGATTGGTACATTTCTCACCATGGTTCGACTTATCTTAATGGTTGACCATACTTTAACTTTTCACAAGATGCACTCACTGGTTTATATATATATATATATATATATATATATATATATATATATATATATATATATATATATATATATATATATATATATATATATATATATATATATATATATATATATATATATATATATATATATATATATATATATATATATATATATATATATATATATATATATATATATATATATATATATATATATATATATATATATATATATATATATATATATATATATATATATATATATATATATATATATATATATATATATATATATATATATATATATATATATATATATATATATATATATATATATATATATATATATATATATATATATATATATATATATATATATATATATATATATATATATATATATATATATATATATATATATATATATATATATATATATATATATATATATATATATATATATATATATATATATATATATATATATATATATATATATATATATATATATATATATATATATATATATATATATATATATATATATATATATATATATATATATATATATATATATATAATACCTGGCCAATGCTTTCTGTTCAATTTCTGTATAATCTATAGGTATCTACCAGATTGGTTTCCCAGTCTTATGAAGACAATAGGTAGGTAGGTTACTAGCTGTGATGGATGGAAAGTGGAAACCCTTGAATGGATACTTGATAGTAGGTTGTTTACCCTTAAGATATTGATAATTATGGTTGTGTCTAGTGTATCTAAATTGTAATTGTGGATGCATTTTTTTGTCCCTTTTCAGATTACACCACAGTCCACAAGTTAAACATGCCGTCACATTGTGCTATGTCAACCTGTGGATCGTGGGCTGGCAAGAAGCATAAGCGCAAGGAAATGGATCTCGCTTTCTTTCGCTTTCCTAAAGAGAAGATGATCTGGGCAGCATGGGTGCACAAGTGTGCCAGGGCAGACCTGTTTAATGGCGAAAATTATTATGTCTGCTCTGGGCACTTTGTGGAGGAAGATTATGATGCATCATATAATAAAGATAACTTTAGTTCCTGACACCAAACCAAAGCTCAGAATTGATGCAATCCCTTCTAAAAAATCTTCCAGCATCCATCTCAAGGTATTACACTTGTGGCATCAGCATCAGTAAAATAGTTTGCATCTTCCATTCTTTTAAGTACTTGCTTGGGTGCTTGGTTAATTATTGCCTGCATATATAAGGTACCTTTACCATTGTTTGTCATGCTTATTTTACACACTACTTTTTATTGATATTTGCATTAATTAATGTACAGTTAGTACTTGTAAGTTTTTCAATGTTTCCTGTGTACCATCTATCACTTAGCATCAAGGCAGCAGAATGCTAGGATCATAGATGTCAAATTTAGTTATATAATTGAAAGATTGAGCTGATTGTCTGGTGCATATCTATGTGGTTCTGATGCATATCTTAACCCTCGCCCTAGGGGGGGGGGGGGGGGGCTGACTGTCCCCCTGATATTTTTCTTTGAATAACTTTTTACACATGCAGCGCATCATGCTGAAATTTTCAGTGGCTGAGTTTACAACAATTATACGTATGCTGTAAAAATTTAATTGAAATTGGTTAAGTAGATTGGGAGATAATCATGTTTGATGACGTCATGTTGGTGGAAAAACGATAAATATTTGAACAATCGTAGAAAACAGAGTTTTGAAGCAAATTGCAAACGCAATTCACCAAACCAAAGATATAAAATGTAATTATCTTTAAAATGGCAATCTCGGATTTTCGATTTTTTTGGTGTTTTGACCCCTAAAATAAAAATTAAATGATTTTTCTCTTCAAATCACCACAAATCAAAATTTTCAAAGATGTTAGAAAAACCGGAATATATGTGAGAGAACTGAGTATGGACAATACCCAAACCAAATTTCAAAGCAATATTTCTATTTTTGACTGAGTGATGGCTCCATAAGTGTAAGAAACTCATGACGTCATTTTTATAATAACTTTTTGGACTTTTTTTTACCAGATACGAACAAATTATTATCTTTTCTGTATTTCTGAGACAAAACTGGTCTAGGAACATGCATTTTTATTTACATTTACCAATTTATAATTTTGAGGTTTTCTGACGGAGCAAAATCGATGTTCTGGACGTGGTCGATCAAGGTCATTCACTTGACCTGGAAGGTCACTCGTTGACCCGAAACCTAACAAATGCATACAATTAGATTCCAAACATGACGGGCAACATGTTAGTTCTTACCGCGTTGCTCTATGTTGCTTGGTTTGGAAGTTAACCGGGGGTCTTTTTAGGACCCCCTGTAGGGCGAAGGTGAAAAACCTCCAGTAGGGCGAGGGTTAACATGAATTTTGACATAGTATGTAATATGTATTGATTGTCTTGGAAGAGATTGGTGTTTGCCAATTCAATAAATATTTGCTTGTGTGTCACACACAATACAAATTTGATGCAGTTCAATAGCCTATAATTGGAGGTGCAAAGAAAGGTGATATGTTTTGTCACACCATATTGAAATTAGTGCATATAGCTACATCCCTGCATTTATTTACCAATGTGTTGCATATCTACAGGAAGACAGACAACTCAGTGGAGGCGTGCCGGACTCTGGTGTCAGTGGAGGCGTGCCGGTCTCTGGTAGCAGTGGAGTCGTGGCCGGACTCAGGTGGCAGTGGAGGCGTGCTGGACTCCGTAGGCAGTGGAGGCGTGCTGGACTCCGTAGGCAGTGGAGGCGTGCTGGACTCCGTCTGCAGTGGAGGCGTGCTGGGCACCGTCGGCAGTGGAGGCGTGCCGGACTCTGGTGGCAGTGGAGGCGTACCGGACTCTGGTGGCAGTGGAGGCATTCCGGACTCTGGTGCCAGTGGAGGCGTGCTGGACTCTGGAGGCAGTGGAGGTGTACCGGACTCTGGTGTCAGTGGAGGCGTACCGGACTCCGGTGCCAGTGGAGGCGTGCTGGACTCTGGAGGCAGTGGAGGCGTGCCGGACTCTGGTGGCAGTGGAGGCGTGCTGGACTCTGGTGGCAGTGGATGCGTGCCGGACTCTGGTGGCAGTGGAGGCGTGCTGGACTCCGTCGGCAGTGCAGGCGTGCTGGAATCTGGAGGCAGTGGAGGCGTACCGGACTCTGGTGGCAGTGGAGGCGTGCCGGACTCGGGTGGCAGTGTCGCCTCCACCTGCGGCTCAGGTAGTTGAATGCCGCTCGCGCAGATGATCAAGGCACAGGAAAGAGCAGCGAACCAGATTCGCCAGCACAGCTGGAGCTCCGAGTGATCTGGCGGAGCTCCAAGTCATTGCTGACCTGTCACCATCTGTCGCTAAACGGCCGCTGCGCGACCGCATACAGACCGCTGTCCTGGCGTCTTCTTCCGCCGCCATGCCGCTGCCCTGTCGCTGCCATGGCTTCGTCTTCCGCCGCCCCGCCGCTGTCCTTCCGTAGCCCGGCCGCCGCCGCTGGCGAGAGTGAGCGGACGTCTTCGCAAAGGAGGCCAGCGCCCTCCTCCAACAATACACGCCCATCGACGTCGCCACCACCCAGAGGGCCGTCTCCCGATCCGCCACCTCCACCTGGCAGCGATCATGGCCTGGCGGGCGGTACAAGGATCATGAAACTCGGAGCAGTACCTCCACCGGATCGGCTCGGAGCAGTACCTCCACCGGATCGGCCGCCGACCTAGGCTCGGCTGAGGGCAGTGCAGCGCCGAAGGATGTCCCGCCGCCCTGTGCCGGCTATGCAGAGAAGAGGCTGACACACCGCGGCACGTGCTGCAGCGGTGCCCCGCCCTGGTCAGAGGCCCAGGTGCCCCTCCGGCACCTGGGCGTCATCCACCCGGACTCGACTACCCTGCGCGATGACGGTGTGGTGGCGGCCTTGGCCGCCGGATTCCGCGCCCAACTGAGCTGCAATGGCTACACCCGGGATGCGAGCCGGAGGGAGTAACGAACGAACGAACGAGAGTTGTATTCTGGCATGTCGCTGTCCGCCGCCGAAGGATGTGGCGAGATTGGCACTCTCGCCTGTCTGGTCTGCCGCTGTTGGCATCGAGGTAGGGGGCGAGAACGACAATGCCGTGCCGTGTGTGCCACAGTATGTTGCTTTGTGCCGCTGTCGGGTGGGAGTGGGGGGCGAGAGCGGCACTCAGACCTGCCTCTGTCTACTGCTTTGGGCCACTGCGTGACTGTCTGCCTCTGTGTGTGACTGTCTGCCTCTGTGTGTGACTGTCTGCCTCTGTGTGTGACTGTCTGCCGCTGTGTGCCACTGAGGGCGGAGGCGAGAGCCGCACTCTGCCCTGCTGCTGTCTGCTGCTGGCTTGACGCAAGCTCTGTTTACCGTAACTAAACACTGTCTCTGTCTGTCTGAGAAGGATCCCAGTCTGTCATGGCACTCGGAGGGGTGTCACAACCCGTCGGGGAAACTATGTGAGACGTGCTGGCCACCTTGAGCAGTGTTGCAAAATACATATTCGCTCTTCTTGTGTCGGAATATGGACAGCTGATTAAATGAACCGTAGCTTGATGATTCGTAAAAAAATGTATCACAGATATCGAATGACTACAGTTTGTTGAAGTACGGATGTACCACACCAAATTACATCCCACGAACTAGATTTGGCGGCCGACCGATACTTGGCTCCACAAGCGGGACGCGGGCGAAAAGACGCCCAGTGACGTCACACAGCGGTCGGTGCAGAATGTAAACAAATCGCCTGGTGACGCTACCTTCTTATAGGGCCTTGATCGGTGCTACTAGGGTCAATGGTGAGCGAAAGACGGACAGTCACAGTTGTAGGAGCGAGAAGAGCGTCGTTACTCGTTAGACAAGCTTTTTAATCACCAAGCTTATAAAATAGAGTACCTAGGCTCAGACTGGTTATTGATTCGACACTGATTGAATCGATTGGAATCGTTCAATCAAAATTCCTTGAATCAACAAATAATTGATTCACCACCAGATCTTTTGATTCATGAATCGTGATTGAATCAAAATCCCCATCAAATCAAGGCTGATTGAATCAAAAGATTGAACGATTCTTAACGATTCAAGTACACTTGTAAATTGTGCAAATACATGCAGTCCCAGTGGCTACATTCATTTATACTGAAATGTATTGCTGTATCAATGTTTTAATGATCATATATATGTATGCTTCCATTTGTATTTATTTGACATAAATTCACCACATATTTAAATGTTGAATCAAACGTGAATCGATTAAAATATTTGTTTTGATTCTTTGAATCAGAAACAATCAATTCTCAATTTTGTCTCCATGAATCAAATGATGATTGAATCATGCGGATTCCAAAATGAATCATGATTGAATCGTTCCAAAAAAGTTGAATCAATAACCAGTCTGGGCCTAGGCTTTAAGTAGTTTATTAAGTCATTTGAACTTTTGGGATTTTACTAGTTAGGTGTAAATCAAGAAATTACCTAATCTTGGTGCCATTAGGTAATATTTAATTTATACTGATGCCCCAGTCTGCAAACCATGGCAAGGACATCAATGAGGTGTTTGGGGGCTGGGGCAGCCTGAATCCGGCCCTAAATTGAAATGGGACAGAAGATAACCCATTTTGATTTGGGGCAGCTGCCAGCTTGTGCTAACCTAACCTACCCTGAAGAGACAATTTCCTACCAGATCGATTAATCACACCAAGACAGGTCATGCTACCATGGGGCCTTAAGTAACAGAATCTGCCCCATTTCAGGAATTTCTGTCCAAATGTTTAATAAAGCTGCCCCAGATGATTATTTTTGCTTAAATTCTGCCCCAACGAGTTCTCATGATCGAGATCTGCCATGTTGTGAAGAATGGCTGATGCCTAATAGCCCAAGGCTGCACATAATCTGAAACCTAGGTTTGCAAAACATTAGGAGATGGTGGTGCAACAGTGAGCAGTTGTGGATTGCATCATTCAAATTACTTTGAGTTTGAGATGCATACCAAAAGGTTATTTCTTGTATTGGAATGTCTAATGCACTTGCCAACCATATACACAATTTAGGACACCACTGTATTGTGATCAGGGAAATACCAGAATTTAAACAAATTGCCAACTTTTCTTGTATGACCCTAACTGGAACCTATGCCGGTAATCATTACCTAAGGTTAGGGTACCTATACAAATAACGGCTGGGTATGTACCCTACCAGCATGCACGGATGTTATAAATTGATGTTATTGTTTTATCTGGTTATGTTATTGGTTTTATCTGTGTGACTTCGCCCATAAATGGTTCACCCCGTCGGCGATGATGTTAAATAAATAAATAAATAAATAAATAAATAAATAAATAAATAAATTAAAGCTGGAAATGTGCACTTTCTCGTTTTTCCTCATTTTGCTTGAGACGATCCTATCACATCCTTGCCAGCTGCCACTGGATCAGCATGCATATTGTTTGTGCGCTTTACCGATTAACGCCCACCGTCACCAAACATATGGACAGAGTGAAATTGGAACCTCAAACGCATTCACATTCAGCCATTTTTAGCACATCCAGCCGGGACAGTGATACCAGTTGTGGTACGAAGAGTTTCATGCCAAATCCTTCGTTGAATATTTTACACAAATACATTGATATATACTTTCGCTGAAGATAACGTTTTAGCTCTGGTTGTATTTTTTATTTTCATAAAGATATTCCTAGCCTATATGTCCAGTGAGATATTCAGTTTTGTTAAAGGGAATGTTTCACCTTTCTGAAAGTTATCAAATATACGCTGGTTGTAGTCGAAAATATGAAGCAAGTGCTGCTGAAAACAATGATTATATTTTTTTTTTAATCTCGAAGTCACTTATTTTTATACAAATTAAGTTTTTAAATGTGGGATGATGACGCCATTATTGAGCTATATACCGCTGCTGATTGGCTGACAAAGTGGGATTGGCTGAAAAAGTCGCTGTCAGCCAATCAGCGGTGGCACTAGCGTAGACCCCATTTTGCAAACTATAAATTGAATTGCTTAAAAACGGCTAAGTTTTGGGGGAAATGACCTTAGTATTTTCGACATTTCAATAACGGCCAAAGATAATGGCTATCTCAGTTCAAAATCAATACAAAAGTGAAACATTCCCTTTAAAGGGGTAACGTTCTAATGATCATCGTTTTCACCTTCGATAATATGAATCACCTACGACTCTTGGTGACGACGTGGCAATAAGTGACATCCAGATCGCGGAGAGGCTCATATTCGTGATGGTAGCGTAGCTCCATGTATATGTTACAAGTCCGTCGTATTTGGATAATTTAGTGACTAAGCACTTTAAATTATCGTACGAGCGCTAAGAGGGCGTAATATCCGAGTGGTTAAGACATCTGGCCCTCACGTGGGGAGCCTCTGTTTCGAACCCCGGTAGAGCTATGGCCCCTGGGCGCTAATATGACCAATGTGTTCGCTGGCGAGTCCATAAGAGTTGGCGACCAAGTGGGTCGTCAATTCTTTTATAAAAAAGGAAAAGGATCGTATGAACGCTAAATGTATAACCGTATTTTCTGGAGTTGATGTTATTCTACGTTATGGTTATCCAGATTTGTGCGCACGGTTTATTTGGTCGTCTTATGATCCTATTCCTATGTAACAAAAGTGAAATTAGGTTACAAACCTGACCCGGTAAACAACAGGCTAGCGTTCCGCGCATTTGCCGCTCGTCGGTGCACGGAGAGCTGTGACAAAACGATAATGGAGACGCCAAACGTCCTCGTTTGAAGCAGGCTCATTCCTACCTTTGGGTAAAGAAATAGCACTTTAATTTCGATGTCCGTTTAATATCATCTTTATAACTTGTGTCAGCATATTGATAAAGTATTTTATATATGTTTAGGCGTTACTTTTTTACATCCTTTCGTTTGTGTGGTACCGTTATGACACGGCCGTCTCCAGAACAAGATTACTTTACTAATCAATATAACAATAATACAAATATAAGAAAAAATAAAAATAGAAATAATAATAGTCTCCAGAACAGGCGCTTGCCAGTTATCGGCTCTCCACGTCTTTGCAGTACGTTTTTAAAGGGAGTACGGGGCCATGCCCCCCCGATCAAAACAGATTTACACTAGATAAAATGAGATTCTATAACGATTCGACCCTACCCTCCCCCCCCCCGGTCAACAACATTGAGGAAAATCCTGGATACGTGCCTGCTAAACGCCAAAAAGTTTTGCCCCCCAAACTGAGCGGCTGGATCCGCCCCTGCTTCCGACCTGGCCAGAGACTGCACTGGCTGCTTTGTCGCCCTGCCGACATGCTCATGGGGTCAGGGGCGGCGGATTGCGGAGCGCAGGGTACCCAAAATCACCCCCCCCCCCCCAGTTGAAAATCCTGGGGAGGGGAAGGGTCATTTTCCCCCCATATTGAGCAGGCTAAAATCTGGGGGTGGGGGGAAATTACACTTATGCCCCCAGGATTTTCGACTGGGGGGCATTTTGGGTACCCTGCCCCTCGCAATCCGCCGCCCCTGCTCAGGGCCCCTCCAGTCTGGCTAGGAATTCATCCGGCATGTTCAAGGGGCCTTCCGACCGGCCCAGGGACCCTTTCGGTCTAGCCAGGGGCACCTCTGACTTGTCCAGGAGCACCTCCGATCTGCCCAGCGACTCTTCTGGTCGAACTGCGCTGGTTGCTTTGTCGGCCTGCCGACATGTTCAAAGGGCCCTCCGACCTGCCCTGGGGCCCCTCCGTGCTGGCTAGGGGTCAATTAGGCATGTTCAGGGGCCCTTCTTACCCGTCCAGGGATCCTTTCGGTCTGGTCAGGGGCCCCTCCGATCTGCACAGGGCCCTTTGAACTTTCCAGGAGCCCTCTGGTCTCTCCAGGCAGGGCTGCGGAGTCGACGTAATTTGAGCAACTCCGACTCCGGCCTGAAAAAAATCGACTCCGACTCCGACTCCAACTCCGACCTATATCCGTTCTCCATCCGCATGCTAGAAAGCAATATCTGCAATGTCATGTCTTACAGCTGACCAGTCAGTGCGCCGCTCTCCGTCGCCTCGCCTCCGGCAACCAAGTCAGGGCACTCAGGGCTGTGGATTTCCAAAAATCATTGGGGTGCTCAAGGGCGGATGTCATCGTGCCATACCCCTAAACGACTGAAATCGACCGAAAATTGTGATCTTTTCTTATTAAGGAAACCTAAACAACGTTTACAAAGTCAAGGTTGTCTTAACCCTCGCCATACGGGAGCCTTTTTCACCTTCGCCCTAGGGGGGGGGGGGGGGGGGGGGGGGGGGGCAGGACCCCTATTAACTTCCAAACCAAGCAACTTAGAGCAATGCAGTAAGAACCAGCATGTTGCCTGTCACGAGAGGAATATACAAATATGCAATTTTTAGGTTTCAGGTCAACGGGTGACCTTCCAGGTCAAGTTAATGACCTCGGATTTACCACGTCCAGAACAGCGATTTTGCTCTTCAGAAAACCTACAAATTATAAATTGATAAATGTAAATAAAAAGGCATGTTCCTAGACCAGTTTTGGCTCAAAAATACAGAAAAGGTAATTATTTGTTCGTATCTTGTCAAAAAAGTCAAAATAAGTAATTTTACAACATGACGTCATCAATTTCTTACACTTAGGGAGCCATCACTCAGTCAAAAATGAAGACATTGCTTTGAAATTTGGTATGGGTATTGTCCATACTCAGTTCTCTCACATATATTCTGGTTTTTCTAAAATCTTTGAAAATTTTGATTTTGTGGGGATTACAAAAACGTTTTTTTTTTGCAATTTTAGGGGTCAAAAACCCAAAATTTTGAAAATCCGAGATTGCCATTTTAGAGAGAATTCCATTATAATTAATAAACTAAAAACATGACCTTTTCCTCGAAAATCTAAAAATATAATGTTATCAAAATGTTATTATTATGTTGTAATATTTCGGCCACAGGCCCTTATCAAACAGTAAAACATTTCGACACTTCAAAATTTCGACAGTGTCGAAATGTTTTACTGTTTGATAAAGGCCTGTGGCCGAAATATTACAACATAATAATAACATTTTGATAACATTGGATTTCACATTTTCGAGGAAAAGGTCATGTTTTTAGTATATTAATTATATCAAGTATGTTCCTCGCACAAGCACTTAACTCTAGAATGCCATTTTGTATCTTTGGTGAATTGCGTTTGCAATTCGAGAGCTTTTTTCACCTTCGCCCTACGGAGGGGGGGGGGGCCTGACAGGCCCCCCTGTTAACTTCCAAACCAAGCAACTTAGACCAATGCGGTAAGAACCAGCATGTTGCCTGTCGTGATAGGAATCTAACAGTATGCGATTTTTAGGTTTCAGGTCAACGGGTGACCTTCCAGGTCAAGTGAATGACCTCGGATTTACCACGTCCAGAACAGCGATTTTGCTCTTCAGAAAACCTCAAAATTAGAAATTGATCAATGTAAATAAAAAGGCATGTTCCTAGACCAGTTTTGGCTCAGAAATACCGAAAAGGTTATCATTTCTTCGTATCTTGTCAAAAACAGTAAAAAAAGATATTAAGAAAAATGACTGTCATTAATTTCTTACACTTAGGGAGCCATCACTCAGTCAAAAATATAGATATTTCTTTTGAATTTGGTTTGCTTATTGTCCATACTCAGTTGTCTCACATATATTCCGTTTTTTTAACATCTTTTTTTTTTTTTTTTTTTATTTTCCCCCCCCCCAAAATCAGTTTTTGTTCATTTTGGGGGTCAAAACCCCAAATTTGGAAAATCCGAGATTGCCATTTTAAAGAAAATTACATTTTACATCTTTCTTAAGTGGGTTTGCAATTTGCTTCAAAACTCTGTTTTCAACGATTTTCCCAACATTTATCGTTTTTCCATCAACATGACGTCATCAAAACAGAATTATTTCCCAAATTTCTCAACCAATTTCAAGGACATTTTTACAACATACGTATAATTGTTGTATACTTAGCTACTGAAAATTGCAGCAAGATGCGTCTCCTGTCTAAAAAGTTATGCAAGACAAACCTCAAGGGGGGGGAGGAGGGAAGGGGGTCGTTTTAGGCCGCCGTAGGGCAAGGGTTAAAACTCTGTTTTCTACCATTTTTCAAATATTTATAGTTTTTTCTTCACCAACATGACGTTATCAAAACATGATTATCTCCCAAACTACTTAACCAATTTCAATTACATTTTTACAGCATACATATCATTGTTGTAAACTCAGCTACCAACAACTTCAGAAAGATGCCTCGCATGTGTAAAAAGTTATTCAAGAAAAACCTCAGGGGGTGGGGGCTTTCAGCCCCCCGTAGGGCGAGGGTTAAACATAGTTAAGGGTTAAACATAGTTAAATACACAAGCGAGCCTTTGTGATCGTGCCACAGCCACTAGCCACAATGTTTGGCTGAGCACTTGCAACTCACAGGACGTAATCAACCCATAGGCCTACGACCTACGACCATATCATATCATACCTACGACCCTGCTATAATCTCAGATTTTGTATATCGGTGACCTAAGGTCAGGTCAGTTTCGTGACCTTCCATTATAAGTCAACGATAAAATATACAAATGTTTTCGTACCAGTAAGGCGCCGTAGTTGGCGATGAACGAGCGAGCGCGAAATAAATGTATCGTGAATTTCAACCCGATCGGGCAAGTAGTTCCTGAGATACAAAAAAGGTGCGCACGTACGCACGTGCAGAGGCACCCCACCCATGGCTTGTGGGTAGGCGGCGGCGGAGGGGTCCCTAAGCACAGACCAAATTTGAACACAATCGGCTCAGCCGTTACTGATATATAGCATAGGGGTGTGCACGTGCGCACGTGCAGAGACACCCCATCCCTGACTTGTGGGAAACTGGCGATTGAGAGGTCCCTAACCACACACCAAATTTGAACACAATCGGCTCAGCCGTTCCTGAGATAGAGAAGAGGGGTGTGCACGTGCACACGTGCAGAGGCACTCCACCCCTGACTTGTGGAAAGGCAAGGGCTGAGAGGTCCCTAACCGCACACCAAATTGGAACGCAATCGGTTCAGCCGTTCCTGAGATATACAATAGGGATGTGCACGTGCGCACGTGCAGAGGCACCCCACCCCTGACATGTGGAAAATTGGTGGCTGAGGGGTCCTTAACCACACGCCAAATTTGCACACAATCAGATCAGCCGATGCAGAGTTGTTGCGAGAAAACACTTTTCAACACCCCGCACGCGGCACGCGACACGCGCAGTGGTAGTCACCCACATGAATCGGCACCGGTCTCAAACAGGGTACGTTGGATGGGGCTGCTCAGCAAAGAAGTCAGCTTGTCAATCGGCCGTGTAGTTGCAGAGATATGAGCTTCTCAAAAGCGTCGCCACGGGTCGGGCCGGGCCGCTCATATTAAGATTTTTCCCATATACCACGGAAGGACGAGCGAGCGCGAAACGCTCGATCGTAATCAGAGGGTACGCATTAGATCAGAATAATTATTACGAGCGAGCGCGAAGCGCTCGCTCGTCCTTCCGTGGTATATGGGACAAATCTGATTATGAGCGGCCCGGCCCGACCCGACCCGTGGCGACGCTTTTGAGCTCATATCTCTGCAACCACACGTCCGATTGACAAGCTCACTTCTTCGCTGAGCAGCCCCATCCAACCTACTCTGTTTGAGACTGTTTGCGGGAGTCTACCACTGCGCGTGGCGCGTGCCGCGTGAGGGTGTTGAAAAGTGTTTTATCGCAAAAACTCTGCAACGGCTGAGCCGATTATGTGAAAATTTGGTGTGTGGTTAGGGACCCCTCAGTCGCCAATTTTCCGCAAGTCAGGGGTGGGGTGCCTCTGCACGTGCGCACGTGAACACCCCTATTATCAGAGGTGGAGAATTGTCCAAATGCCAGGGGGTGCTCTTCACCGGCGGCTCTCAAATCCCAAGTTGTAGCGAGAGGACGAGGAGAGAGGTTGGCGGCCGTTATGACCACTTAAACGCGACGGACCGTAAAATAAAAGGAAGCAAGCAGCACGAAAATGGATGCAAACGTCCGCCCCTGTAGCTCAGTTGGGAGACCTCACCCGGTAGTGGAGACCTCACTTCTGACCTCACCCGGTAGTGGCAGCCCGGGTTCGAGTCGCTTCGGCGCTCGCTATTTGCCCCTGACTGGGATGGCCTGTGGCCGGTGGCAGCGGTCGCACTCAAGGTCAGATGACGTCAGACTCAGAGGGCGGGGCGGACCGTGTCCAGGTATGTCGGGCACGTAAAACTTTCGCTTCTAAATTCTGCCGGACACCAGGAATTGCTTGATCGGGTAGTGGGGTCAGTGCCTGCGCAACAAGCTATGCTTAGCGCGGGGCCTGACCTCGGAAAATCCATCCATTCAAAACATTCGGACTAAATTGATAAAATACAAAAAAAAAAACATCAGTGACAAGATGCATCGAAAACCCAATATGGAGTGTCATGTCATGGTCTCTGGAAGCGAGTTTTGTTTGCACTACGGCTGCCCCCCTCCCCCCAAAAACCGCTTTGAGTCACATCAAGAATCGTAATGTATGTTAACTTGTAAACGATGGGAAGAGAACAAAAAGTCACGGTGCGAACATATAAACCTTCAAGTCACATAATATCGGCACCGAAATAACGAAGTCGTCAATGCTGACCTGACCGTGTGAACTTTTCTTTCCTTTTTCATTTATGCATTCAATGTATCTCGATATTTCGAACAACTACATACAAACAACACAACGCAGAAGAAGCCACGGTCCGGTCGGCAGCGGTCCGGGCAGCTGCGCGGCGCGGCCTCGAATATCACAGCGGCGACGGGCGGGCATGCCGCAGCGAGAGTGTGCACTGGCGGATCCAGGGGGGGGGGGGGGGGGGGGGGGCAGGGGCAAAATCAACCCCCCAAGCTCGACAGGGTGGCAATAGAAATTAGCCCCCCTCAAAATTCGCTGAAACTGGCGATGAAAATGGGTACTGCCTGGCAAAAAATAACTTCTTGCGAAATAAATATTTTTTTTTGCCTCATTCGTGTTTCCTCTATTTGCTAGCGTTTTGGTAGCAGTAGGGATATGTGAAGTGGCGCGTCTGACGCTATTTTGGAGTGATTCACAACCAACGTAAGTTATAATTTTACACGCAGCGTCGCAGCCTTTGGTCTCCGCTGTCTGCTGGGTGGCAGAGGAGCGCGGGAGTGAATTTCCTTACACAGGTACACAATACACATGTTTTGTGGAATACGTCTACTAGTATTAAGTAGGGTAATTAGGTTCAGTTAAAAAAACAAACAATGGTTTTCTTTTTGTAGCTGTGGTATTCCACGACAAATCGACAAAAACAAAGTGCAAAATGACACCGTCATGTCACCGAGTATGGCCAAAATTGGTATATGGGGTAGCCTGGGGCGCTAAAGTGAGTTGTGAAAGTTGTATTGTAATGCAAGCAGTGGTTCAGGCGATATTGCCTCGGACATTTGTATAAGGTCACGGTGCGGGTCAATCTTTGTCAGCCCATTTGGCGGGGAATTTATGAAGAAATATAGATGTATTATGTCATTAGCATGGCAATGAGCTGTTTTATAACATGGTGATGTTGGTTTTTTCATTTTCGAAAATTTCACAATTTAGTACGTTTACGAAATTGTACAACTTTTTGGATACCTTTTCCCAAACGTGTTTCTATTTTGTTTTGCTATGCTATTCTTACGTGTAAAGACGTGTCAATTAAGTGAGATAACAAAATTGAAATTGAGGAGTATTTGCTTCCAAATATCACAAATTTGGTCATTTTACATGCTATTTTATATATATACAAATATGATATTCGCTAATAACTTTTGACTGAATAAAACTAGATTGGTACGGTAGACGTCATTTTACTGTCCTCATCAAGTCGAATTGAATGCTCTGCAGCATAACCTCTTTCTGACATTTGATGACCTTAACCTTAAATTTCGAAGTTAGTATTTGTTTTTGAAATTTTGAATCTTTTTTGGATACCCAAGCCAAATGTATTTCCTATTTTGATTGCATTATTGTTAAGTGTAAAGAAGTGTCGTTCAAACAGAAACAATTATGGTTATTTGTCTTCAAATATGCTAAATTTGGTATTTTTTTTGTTCTTTTTGTTGAAGATATTATCCCACGCACTGCAGGGGATATTATCCCGCGCACTGCATCTCCGTTGATTTCCGCCCCCCCCCCCCTCAGGTTTTTCAAAGATAGCGAAAAAACGGCGGCGCGCAGCGCCGCCGGGTTTTGATACACCTGCTAGGACATCAATTGCGCACACTTTGAGAAAAAAAATATGCTCGGGTCATCTCAGGTCAGGTCACCAGACCAGGTCAAGTGACCCCATAACCAAAAATGTTTGCAGTTGTGCCAAAGCCAGAGTTTTTCACCGATCACCGATCAGCCTATTTCACAAAGCAAAAAAGTTTGTAATTACAAAGAATTTCTTTGTAATTACAAATAATTTTTACACATGTTTGTAGTTTGGATTTCACAAAACCCCAGGGCAGTAAATCTCAATTTACTATTTACAAACTACTTTACAAAGATATTGTTTGTAAAAATGTTTGCAATTGCACATGTTCTATTTCTCAAAGGTTGACGGAAGTGAGGAAATGTTTGCAATTACAAACTTGTAATTCCAGTGGGTCAGGGGTTCTGAATTTCAGAAACTGGATTGATAGTTGGCGTTGTTTGACTGTTCAGGTTTTTTTCTTGGTGAGGTTGTTACTGTGAGGGGCGCCTCCGCGCGGAGAAATCGCATGGCGATAGAATTGCAGCGGTCAACGATGCCTTGTGCAATGTGCAGTGAACCTTCACCTTTTACGACGTAGGAAATCACACATATTCCAAATTCGGCTAGGTAAGGTGAACAAATGGTCGAGAAATGCAAGGATCTTTCTTTTAAGAGTAGTTCTGTTGTTATGCTCCGCCACCTGGTGAATGGTCAAATTCTGTTTACTCTAACTGCTTACCAAGATGTATTTTTACGATCAGAGCTTGCATTGCGATGAAATGTTAATTAAAAGATTATTCTCCCTATTTTAACTAATTTTAATTTGTTTTAACTAATTTTATATTGAATAAAAAAATAAACCACAATGTAAATATTTGTTAAATTAATTTGTAAACAATCAAATTATTTGTCATTAGCATCAAGTTTAATACAAACGTTCTTGATTTCAAGCTTTCTGCTGTACTAACATTTGTGTTTACAATTTGCTTTACAATCGGTAATTCAGATGTGGCGAATGTTTGTGAAATGTCTTTTTGTGAGGTTTGCAATATTTTCTTGCGTTTGTAATCGCAAACATGTGTAATTACTAACTTCTTTGTGAAATAGGCCTCTGGTTGAAACTTACAGAATGTCATGAGGGCATCAGTACTTAAAATTCGTATCACTCGGAATTTTGATATCGGTGACCTAAGGTCAGGTCAATTTCGTAACCTCCCATAATAAGTCAATGGGGAAATATACAAATGCTTCCTATTTCAAGGATATGCATGGTACTAGTCCAATTACTTCTGGATCATGTTATTATATGATATTCTTGATGATCCAAGTGTAAGTTTTGTTCAGTGACCCCTATTGGGTCATTTGAGGTCATGCGAGGTCACCATCACTTTTTTGTCAATAACTCTCGACATAATGAAGATATAGAAGTAAAACAGACATCAATGTGTTTGTCTCGTCGAGACACGTCTTCCCATATGCAACATGCCCTACTTGGGTCACCACTTGACCTTGACCTTAGGTCAAATTGTTATGTTGACTTAACAAGGTCACCATATATATCATTCAAAGCTCCTTGACAAGATAAACACAATGGCGTAAACATTTTTCCGTTATCTTTATCAAGTAAAAAGTTAATAGCAAAAACGATTTTGCAAAACACGTTTTTTCTTTTCTTTTTGACCTCTGGAGCCTCAAATATTGACCTGAGATCAAATCTTAGGACACCTTAGCGATTACAAATTTCACTGGCTGGCGTTTGCTTTTTTCAGTTTGTTTCTAACTATCATCGTTTCTGAGATATATGGGAATTTCTGGAGCAATGTCCTAAAACAGGAGAGAAAAAACTGGAAAATTTGACCTTTGATGAACTCTGGTGACCTCAATTTTGACCTGACTTAACAAAACACTGAAATACTTTCGATAGAACATGTATAAAGCTATCAAATGCCTTTTTCCGCTTCTCGCTACGTTACGTCGTTTTCGAGATCTCAGGGGGGGGGGGGCGGAAATCAACCCCCCCTGCAGTTCGTGTTCGGCGCAAAGCCCCTGCAGTGCGCGGGTTATTCTCCAATAACTTTTGACTGAATAACGATAAAAAGGTAAAATGGACACCATTTTGTTATTTTCGTCAAGACGCGTTGAATGATCTGCATTATGACCTCTTTCTAACATTTGGTGACCTTCACCTAAGGTCAATGTCAAGGTCTTGTTGCGAGGAATTCGACTGTGCTTAAATAACGTCTGATTGTCAATGGCAACATTTAAATTCATTTTAATTTGAATGTCGAATAGTAACTTCATAACTTCCTTCTCGGTGTGAAGAAATCCCGAAAATGGTTCAGTTTGCTTTATAATCATCAACGATCGCGCAATTATTACGAGCGAGCGCGAAGCGCCCGCTCGTCTTTCCGTGGTATATGGGACAAATCTGAATATGAGCGTCCCGGCCCGTAGCGACGCTTTTAAGAAGCTCATATCTCTGCAACCACACGTCCAATTGACAAGCTGACTTCTTTGCTGAGCAGCCCCATCCAACCTACCCTTTTTGAGACCGGTGCCGACTCATGTGGGTGACTACCACTACGCGTGGCGCGTGGCGCGTGAGGGGTGTTGAAAAGTGTTTTCTCGCAACAACTCTGCAACGGCTGAGCCGATTGTATGCAAATTTGGTGTGTGGTTAGGGACCCCTCAGCCACCAATTTTCCACAAGTCAGGGGTCAGGTGCCTCTGCACGTGCGCACGTACACACCCCTATGTTATATCTCAGGAACGGCTGAACCGATTGCGTTCTAATTTGGTGTGTGGTTAGGGATCTCTCAGCCATTGCCTTTCCACAAGTCAAGGGTGGAGTGCCTCTGCTCGTGCGCACGTGCACACCCCTCTTCTGTATCTCATGAACGGCTGAGCCGATTGTGTTCAAATTTGGTGTGTGGTTAGGGACCTATCAGCCGCTAGTTTCCCACAAGTCGGGGATGGGGTACCTCTGCACGTGCGCACGTGCACACCCCTATTCTATATCTCAGGAACGGCTGAGCCGATTGTGTTCAAATTTGGTGTGTGGTTAACCCGCGCACTGCAGGGGCTTTGCGCCGAACACGAACTGCAGGGGGGGGGTGTGTGATTTCCGCCCCCCTGAGATCTCGAAAACTACGCTACGTAACGAGAAGCGGAAAACGGCATTTGATAGCTTGATACATGTTCTATTGAGAAAGTATTTCAGTATTGGTTTAGGTCAGGTCAAAATTGAGGTCACCAGAGGTCATCAAAGGTCAAATTTGCAAGTTTTTTTCCTGTTTTAGGACATCGCTCCAGCAAATCCCATATATCTCAGAATCTATGTTAGTTACAAACAAACGGATAAAAGCAAACGCCAGCCAGTGAAATTTGCAATCGGTAAGGTGACCTCAAATTTGATCTCAGGTCAATATGTGAGGCTCCAGAGGTCAAAAAAGGGAAAAATTACGTTTTTTTTTGCTAAATCGTTTTTCGCTATTAACTTTTTACTTAATAAAGATAACGGAAAAATGTTTACGCCATTGTGTTTATCTTGTCAAGGCGCTTTGAATGATATACATGGTGACCTTGTTAAGTTAACTTCAAAATTTGACCTAAGGTCAAGGTCAAGTGGTGACCCAAGTAGGGCATGTTGCATATGGGAAGACGTGTCTCGACGAGACAAACATATTGATGTCTGCTTCACTGCTCTACCTTCATTATGTCGAGAGTTATTGACAAAAAGGTGATGGTGACCTCGCATGACCTCAAATGACCCAATAGGGGTCACTGAACAAAACTTACACTTGGATCATCAAGAATATCATATAATAACGTGATCCAGAAGTAATTGGACCAGTACCATGCATATACTTGAAATAGGAAGCATTTGTATATTTCCCCATTGACTTATTATGGGGAGGTTACGAAATTGACCTGACCTTAGGTCACCGATATCAAAATTCCGAGCTAAAAGAATTGTAAGTACTGATGCCTTCATGACATCCTGTAAGTTTCAACCTGATCGGTGAAAAACTCTGGCTTTGGCACAACTGCAAACATTTTTGGTGGTGGGGTCACTTGACCTGGTCTGGTGACCTGACCTGAGATGACCCGAGCATATTTATTTTCTCAAAGTGTGCGCAAATGATGTCCTAACAGGTGTATCAAAACCCGGCGGCGCTGCGCGCCGCCGTTTTTTCGCTATCTTTGAAAAAACCTGATGGGGGGGGGGGGGGCGGAAATCAACCCCCTGCAGTGCGCGGGTTAAAAGTTGGTATGGCCCATGCCATACCTGTCATACTGCATTTTCCATCCGTGTAACGTGCCTTTTCATCCGTTTTGTTTGACACCGTCAACGCTTGGGAAGGGGCCTTTTCAGCACTCGGGAAGGTGGCCCTTTCGAGGCGCACACACCCCCCCCCCCCCCCCCCCCTGGACGAAATCCTGGCTACGTGCCTGACTCTCAGGCAGGAACGTAGGAACGTCACGAAAAGTGTGTGTGTGTGTGTGTGGGGGGGGGGGGGGGGCAGTGAAACTGTGATCTCGTGTTGAGAGTACTCCAACCCCCCTATGGAAGATTTCTTTGCATATTTGGACTGTTCTCGTCTTGGCGAACCTTTTGCCATCAACAACTTCTCTCACTAAGCAAAAATAAAGATTTTAGCCTCCAAAAAAGGCCGAAAAGTGAGGGGGCCATGGCCCCCCTGTTCCTACGCCTATGCTGCCTGAAATTGGCCCAAATGCCGTTTCGGATATTTATGAGGACTGCCCCCCCCCCCACTGTGACGCCCCCCCCGACCGGATGCACCTGTCTCGAAAAATGCTGGCTACGCCCCTGGCGCCATCTGACCATAAGTGTCGGCGTGTCCAAAACCCCAATCATCATCAGATGACGTTAAAATTATTGCCCTATCTTTACCAGTAAAGCGCCGTAATTGGCGATGAACGAGCGAGCGCGAAGGAAATGTATGGAGAATTTCAACTCGATCGGACAAGTAGTTTCTGAGATCCAAAAAAGGGTGCGCACGTGCATACGTGCAGAGGCACCCACCTTTGACTTCTGGGGAAGTGGGGGCTGAGAGGTCCCTAACCACACACCAAATTTGAACACAACCGGCTCAGCCGTTCCTGAGATATAACATAGGGGTGTGTACGTGCGCACGTGCAAAGCCACCCCACCCCTGACTTGTGGGGAACTGGCGGCGGAGAAGGTCCCTAACCACACACCAAATTTGAACACAATCGGCTCAGCCGTTCCTGAGATATATAATAGCATTCTAGGGGTGTGCACGTGCGCACGTGCAGTCACCCCACCCCTGAGTTGTGTGAAAGTGGTGGCTGAGAGGTCCCTAACCACACACCAAATTGGCACATAATCTGCCCAGCCGTTGCGGAGTTATTGCGACAAAACACTTTTCAACACCCCTCACGCGGCACGCGCCACGCGCAGTGGTAGTCACCCACATGAGTCGGCACTGGTCTCAAACATGGTAGGTTAGACGGGGCTGCTCAGCAAAGAAGTCCGCTTGTCAATCGGACGTGTGGCTGCAGATATATGAGCTTCTCAAAAGCGTCGCCACGGGTGGGGTCGGGCCGGGCCGGGCCGCTCATATTCAGATTTTTCCCATATACCACGGAAGGGCTAGCCAGCGCGTAATCATGCGGAAATCTACCGCTAGATGAGTAAACTGTAGGCTTCATTTTCCACTCATTTTCTTTCGAAAGGGGGTGTAAACTGTAAAGTTAATATCCCTAGGCCGACGACTATTCTACCGACCAAAGTAATCGCCAATTGTCAAAAAGTTGACTCCGACTCCGGGCCGAAGTCGGAGTCGGTAAGATTTTAGCGACTCCGACTCCGGCCAAAACTGACGACTCCCACCGACTCAGACTCTGCAGCCCTGTCTCCAGGGGCCCTCCAGCCTTCTAAGGGGCCCTTCCAACCTGGAAAGGGACTGCGCTGGCTGCTTTGTCGCCTTTCGACATGCTCCGAGGCCCCTCCAGGCAGGTCGCCCTGGTGCCCCTCCGTGCTGAATAGGGGCCCATTCGGCATGTTCAGGGGCCTTTCTGACCCACCTAGGGGCCCTTTCGGTCTGGTCAGGGCCCCTCTGACCTGCACAGGGGCCCTTTTAACTTCCCAGGGGCCCTCTGGTCTGTACAGGTGCCTCCACCCTGCTGAGAGGCCCTTATGGCCTGGGAAGGGACTGCGCTGGCCGCTTTGTCGCCCTGCCGACATGCTCAGGGGCCTCTCGACTTACCCAGGGGCCCCTTTGTGCTGGCTAGGGGCCCATTCGATGAGTTCAGCGGGCCCTCTGACCCGCTCAGGGGCCCTGACATGCACATTGCACAGGTCTCTTTGTAACGTCCAAGGGGCCCTCTGGTCTTTCAGAGAGGGCCCTGATGGCCTTAACCCTATTCCCTGCGGGGGCAGATTCTGCCCCTCCCGGTGGTTTTTCACTTGCCGCTTCTAAACCGTTAGACCTAGCGTCCTGAAACTTTGTGACCTTTCCCAAAATTGAATGGCACGTGTTGTCAAAATTTTGAAGAAAAAAATTGGTCCAGCAGAGGCGGTTCCAGGCTTCTGTTTTGGGGAGGGTGTTAGGAATGCGGTCTTGCGGCGCATACTTCCTTCGTGGTTTGCAGTGTAATACATGCGTCAGCAACAATTTCAATGCAATATGCATCATAGATGCTGGGATTGTACATATTTTTGGGGCAGAGGCGCACTCAGGATAAAAAAAATGGGAGGCAATACCCACCCTCAAATTAGGCCCAACTTCAAATTAGTAAGATGATAAAAGCGTTAAGCGCATGGTGCCACCATGTTTTTTTTTGCCTGGATGCGAAATATATTAAATTTAACAAATTACAGCATATAATGCCCACATGTGACGTTCATGTCGTCCCAAATAATCACGAACAGCACATATTTTTTTTCTTCAGAAAATCCCCCCCTCATTTTACATTCCCTGAATACGCCTATTTTTTTTTGTCTTTTGATATATTAAGGACCAATACATTTCAAGCTCAAACACGTTTGGGGCATGAAAATCGGTCGAGCCATATGGTCGCAATGACCTTTCCAAAAACACCCAACATTTTCGTATTTTTTGCCCCCTGGCCCCCTATTTTTCAACGAAACAAAAATTTCGGGATCCAAAAAGAGAGATCTTGTCATGACGAATCGAATGACGTTTTCCCCATCGACATCGACCGAGTGGTTCTCGAGATCGCAGGCTAACGTAATTCTGGCCGCCCGCAGGGAATAGGGTAAAGGGCCTCTGAAGTGCTGAAGTGCCCATGATACCGCGGTCTCGCCGGCCCTTTTCGGCGCGCTGCCTCCTGGTCGCCAGGAAGGGGGAGGGGGCTGCCGCAGCCGCCCCCCCCCCCCCTCTTGGCTACATGCCTGACTTAGGGAGCCATAAGTCAGTAAAAAATAAAGATATTGCTTTGAATATTGTTCATGTGGTTCTCAAACATATATTCCGTTTTTTTTTTAAACATCTTGGAAAATTGTTATTTTGTGGTCTTACATTTTTTATTTTATTTTTGGGGGTCATAAACCCAAAATTTCACAAATCCGAGATACACTTTTGCAATTTGGTATATTTTGGCGTTTTTGTAGTGTATTTCGCTCAACAATTGGCCTTTGTACGGCCTGTTTAAGTTTAACTGATTTTATCGTCAAACTCGTGTGTAGTGACGTCACTAAATTTGCAATATCTACAAAATTGTTCGACGAAATTGCTTTATTTTCGCACAGTAGATGTAAAATGGATGTGGGAGAAGTTACCCAAAGTTTCACTTTGATAGCGCCATTATGTTTTGAGCTATCGCGAAAATTCGTCAAGGGGGGGGGGGCAATATTTCCCCCCCCCCGTGAAGCGCGGGTTGGCCAAGACATTTGTAAGAAACGCGTTAACAGACTTGTTGGCAGGAAAGTGACCACACGGAGGAAATCAACAGACGAGCTTAGACGTAGCAGTACCATGGTAAACTATATTATGTGGACTGGGGTAACTTAACCATTTCTAGCACCACGAAACGACCACAAAAGGCGCTTCTAGCGGTCCATTTAAAAACACACAACAAGAGACAATTTCGATAAACGTTTGAATGTCTCGAAACTCCTACCACGACGTAAAGAGACAACTATGTAACAGCTTATATTGGCAAAGAGCGTCCTGCTACCCGTGAAGAACAAGGTGTGTATGTAAACAATACACAAGCAGAGAGCAATGCGTTTCATACACATCAATGAATCACGTTCGGCGTAGCATTCGACAGCACAACCCTGTTGGAAGCATGCGCAATAGTTAAAAGCTACTAACATGACTACACAGTACACATGCACTGGAATGATCATTTATCACGGTGATAGCTTAATTCACAACCACAGCTGAGTGACAATATATCGGTCAGGGGCATCGAGACAGAGGCAATCACTCTCAGCATTTGTATAACTAACTGGAAAATAACAACATGAAAACATTGAGCACACGAACAATACTGGTGCATCAAATAATATAAAAAATAAATAATTATGATGTGCCAGGTGTAATCGATGCTTTCTCGAAAACTTCAGATAAAAGTAATACTTCAGGATTTGTAATTACATGATTCGAATGCATAACGAATCCTACGAATCGCCGGGCTTCTATACCAATACATACATATACAGCAGGTTACACATGCATCTTTAACCCAAAAACAAACGTCGCATTTGGTTCCTCTCAAGAGGAAACGTAACAATAGATTAACTGAAACTCTCTTGAATACTTGCCGAATAAAATTCAAAGCTGATAAGTTTGGGTCTCCATAGTCCCGTTCAATGTTTACGCCCAAGAGTGCCAAGTCCACAAACCAGGCCTCCCGACTTTACGGCTTTCAGTTCATTAAAGGGAATAGGTCACATTGAAAGTTGTCTTGAAGTTTGGCTATACGGGGTATTTCGAGGTGAAAAAACGAATATGGCATTTGTTTGGACGATAAATGGATATTCGTCGAAAACTGGGCATGTTTCTCTTTTCCCCTTCATGGCCATACAAAACTTCATCACAATTATGACGTCATGCATATGATAGCTTGGATATGTAAACTATTGCACACTAACGACGGACTTTAGGCATATACGAGTATACTCGTATACGCGGGCTGCTTGTAACGTAAACAACCGTTGTGAGGAATGCGTGACCATCTAGTCCTGTGTCGAAATTACTTAACGTAGGGAGCTAATTTGTTATCTCACACAACACATTTTTTCGATCTGCTCTACAAATCTGCTATAGCAGTTAAAAAACCCATGTTAAAGGTGAACTTTAAGTTCAAAATATATTTAACATTCACTATTTTCATTCATTCAATTTATATTAAAAAAAAATATAGTGTTGCACCTGCATTCCGACATTCAGTCCTTAGCTGCAGCGAATTTCCAGTTCTGTAATACGAGCCCGGCTCCCAGTTAGCTGTTGACTGTAACTCGGTAATTGGTGTGAGGCAATGTGACTATTTTGAGCCTGTGGTATTGTGACATGGCGCAGTAAGTATAATTTATCATATTACGACATAGACAGCTTTTGGCTGTACACAACACGGCAAGTCAGTACCTGCAGCAACACAAACATATTTAAACAAATATATTTGTGCTGCAGCAACACAACACAAAAATCCTAATTCGTCCCCTCTCCGTGCCACAGCGTACACCCACGCTCACCACCCACTGCAGCCCTGTTCAGAAGCACAGAGCCTATCGGAGTAGTCATTATAATGGCGTCACTGGCAGCAGCGTGTCCGTATTTATCAGGCAAACAGCGGCGCGGAGAGACGGGAACAGCGAACAGCGGCGGTGATGAGACGGGGAACAGCGAACAGCGGCGGTGATGAGACGGGGAACAGCGAACAGCGGCGGTGATGAGACGGGAACAGCGAACAGCGGCGCGGAGAGACGGGAACAGCGAACAGCGGCGGTGATGAGACGGGGAACAGCGAACAGCGGCGGTGATGAGACGGGAACAGCGAACAGCGGCGCGGAGAGACGGGAACAGCGAACAGCGGCGCGAACAGCGAACATCGGCGCGATGAGACGGGAACAGCGAACAGCGGCGCGAACAGCGAACAGCGGCGCGATGAGACGGGGAACAGCGAACAGCGGCGTGATGAGACGGGGAACAGCGAACAGTGGCGCGATGAGACGGGGAACAGCGAACAGCGGCGCGATGAGACGGGGAACAGCGAACAGCGGCGTGATGAGACGGGGAACAGCGAACAGCGGCGCGGAGAGACGGGGAACAGCGAACAGCGGCGGTGATGAGACGGGGAACAGCGAACAGCGGCGCGATGAGACGGGGAACAGCGAACAGCGGCGCGATGAGACGGGGAACAGCGAACAGCGGCGTGATGAGACGGGGAACAGCGAACAGCGGCGGTGATGAGACGGGGAACAGCGAACAGCGGCGGTGATGAGACGGGGAACAGCGAACAGCGGCGCGATGAGACGGGGAACAGCGAACAGCGGCGGTGATGAGACGGGGAACAGCGAACAGCGGCGCAGTGAGGCAACACCGAGATAGAGAGCACGCGTAATACCACTAACTCCGCCGTCAGCTGCAGCTGAGCGGTCACCATACCACCGATGCACAGTGGGCGATAACGGCCTGCTAGCGCGATATGGGGTGACAAATACAATTTCAAAAATGACTATTTTATACGGCTCATTTTCAAGAAAAATGTCCATAGCATGAAAGTACAACACCGATTCGACAATACATTTTTGTATTTGTATGCACCATGCCCTCAAACATACACTATTGTTCAGCCGCCGATATTGCTATGGCGCGCCTCATTCTCATCGCATGGATATATGCTGTGAGAGGCGAAGAGCGTTTCGTAGAGGCTTTGTGGTATTTTTTCTTGAAAGTACAAATCATCAGCAGCCCAAAATACACACACACACACACACACACACACACACACACACACACACACACACACACACACACACACACACACACACACACACACACACACACACACACACACACACACACACACACACACACACACACACACACACACACACACACACACACACACACACACACACACACACACACACACACACACACACACACACACACACACACACACACACACACACACACACACACACACACACACACACACACACACACACACACACACACACACACACACACACACACACACACACACACACACACACACACACACACACACACACACACACACACACACACACACACACACACACACACACACACACACACACACACACACACACACACACACACACACACACACACACACACACACACACACACACACACACACACACACACACACACACACACACACACACACACACACACACACACACACACACACACACACACACACACACACACACACACACACACACACACACACACACACACACACACACACACACACACACACACACACACACACACACACACACACACACACACACACACACACACACACACACACACACACACACACACACACACACACACACACACACACACACACACACACACACACACACACACACACACACACACACACACACACACACACACACACACACACACACACACACACACACACACACACACACACACACACACACACACACACACACACACACACACACACACACACACACACACACACACACACACACACACACACACACACACACACACACACACACACACACACATACACACATATATATATATATATATATATATATATATATATATATATATATGTATATATGACCTTTCAATGTGAATTAGCAATTTAACATTAAGTGAGGTATGTTATTTGAAGTGGCTGACCAACAGACTCAAAACTTTAGTTAATCCTACAATTTTCATTCCACGGTTCTCCGCTTTGATGAAACGTTTTTCTGCCTCGTTAGAGTATATACTTTGTGCCTATTAGAAGAAACCTTGCGCATATTTGCGCTTTTTATTTTACAGCCTATTTTATAGTGTACATCACTATTAACTCTGCGCCATTACAATACCTGGATCTCTGCTGTCCCTAGTTAACTGGCCGTACAAAGCCCATTTTTTAAAGATAGAAGTCTAAAGATAGCAAATGACAAGGGCTACAAAATGGCTATCTCGGATTTTCAAAATCTGTTTTTTTTTTATCCCCAAAAAATCAAAAACATATTTGGCTTAAAAAGATGCCTTCAAAATCAAACTTTTCAAACATTTTCCAAAAACCGAAAGATATGTTGGAGAACCACATATAGCCAATACCCAAACCAAATTTCATAGCAATATCTTTGTTTGTTACTGACTTATGGCTCCCTAAGTAAGAGTAACTCATGACGTCATATTTGTAATTGCGTTTTTGGCTTTTATTGACCAGATACAGACAAATAAATGCCAGCACTGTATTTCTGAGACAAACCCGGTCTAGAAACATGCCTTTTGTATTTATATTTATCAATTTCTAATTTTGACCTTATGTGACCTGACCTTGATCTGAGCTGAGCTTGACACTAATTTCACTTAAATGAGGTCAGACGGTAAAATGACTATCACTATCGAATTACACGCGTACAATAGCCCATACAACATGTGTCGCATGACTTTCGTAGATTTTCTGCGCATAGTGACCTTTTGTGACCTGACATTACCTTGACCTTTGCCAAGAATCTCACTTTAGCTCATGCGGGATGTGTGTATCATGCATACATACATATACATGGTCAAATGCGTTTGCTTTCATGAGTTTCATATAAGTAGGTCATAGGTATATACCCATTCATTGGCGCTGGCTTCAGCAACCCTACTCAGCAACAAGCTACGCTTAGCTGAGTGGGGTCCACGAAGCACCAGCAATACATGCTCGAAAATTGACCAGACTGTCCTCCGCCCTGTGTGACTGATATCCCCTTTACTAACACCGTGAATGAATGTGGAATCCTGGGACGTAGCTGGGGGGCAGTCATTTGCTGTTTTCAGCAATGACTACTTTCCGCCTTCTTTTATATCACCACTCAAACTACCTCTCCTCATATTAATTTTTATGTTTGTTTCCATTTCTTAGCTGGGAGTGCCGCGATATTTTCTCTTTTGTTCTCTGGTGTTAATGAAAGGTGTCGTGCTTTGTTGGGATCGAGGGCGGGGGGCGCTCCTGGTCACCTATTAATGGGTGACGGTGTATATACAAAAATGCCTCGATTTTGACCTTTGACCTGACTGACCTAATATGTGACCTCAATTCCACAATTTCGAGTATGCTTTAGATGCGAGTCACTAAGAGTTTTCGAATGCCGCCTTGCGCGTCTCGCTGCGATCATTGGTTCCGGAGATAACGAGGGGGCAATATTTGCCCCCCCCCCCGGTCAATGCCGGGTTAAACCCAAATAAAAGAAAGTGCATATTTTGAGCTCCCTGATTCATCAGCTATCGATTGATATGCTACATGTTCAAACCGATGCCGTAAATTGAAGCAGAAACGCCGTCTCGCGCTAAAAGGCCGTTCTCGCCCACTGTGCGATGGAGGAATTCCCCACCACCGATGGAGGGTTGCCTCACCATCGATGGAGGGTTACCACACCCCCGATGGAGCCTTACCACACCCCGGTGGAGAGTGACCATGCCGCCGCCCGACGCCGGCCGGGAGCGGTGACCGCCGCCCCTCACTGCGTCTTGGCCTTGACCTTGTCGGGGCCGGCCGGGCCGGGAGTGAACAGTTTGAGCGGGTCGGTGAATAGCAGCGTGCCGGCGAACACGAGCAGTGAACCGACCCAGTGTTCGCGGTGGAACGGGTTCGAGAAGTACCAGATGGAGAAGATGAGGCTGACGAACTTGCGCAGGGTGAGCACCAGCGTGACGGTCAGAGAGCTGCACGTCTCTGTCAGGCCGAACACAGAGCTGATGCAGATGTACCTGGGACGAGGGAGCTAAGGAAACACGACATAGACAGTCCTACGACCGGCTGCAGACGGGACACGCTTGACAGACATGAGACACGCCTGACAGACGCTGACGACGACAGCAACAGTGACACACGCCTGGTAGACACTGGGCCCCGACAGCAACAGAGTGAGACACGCCTGACAGACACTGGCCCCGACAGCAACAGAGTGAGACACGCCTGACAGACAATGACCCCGACAGCAACAGAGTGAGACACGCCTGACAGACACTGACCCCGACGGCAACAGATCGGCGTCGCAAATACTCGACGGCGACTAACGTTTTTTGTGTGAATGTGCCGAGTTGCTTTCATAGTATTCAAATATCAATGTCAACGTGAAATATTATAAGTTATAGTCAAGCCCAGTTAAGTGCTACCTAGTTTCAGATGAGTATACATATTTGCATATGTAACTGATTCATGACAGATGTATATTGTATATTGACGATAATAACTCAAAACAATGTTTATGCAAAGCCTTCGATACCAAGTCTCATGTTCACTGCCGATTCTGAAAATTAAAGAAAACACACAGACACGTTCGGGCAGCAGGTTTCTTTAATTTTCAGCATCTGTAGTGAACATGATACTTGGTATCGAAAGCTTTGCATAAACATTGTTTTGAGTTATTATCGTCAATATATATTTGCATATGTTTCTGAACAATATTTCAGACAATGAATAAAACAAAGCGCAATATAGGAATCTGATTAGCGCTTAAGCGCTAATGGGAAAGTATAAAACACAAATTATTAAGAGGGATCATAGGCGTACACAATGGGGGGGACGGGGAAATTGCCCCCCCCCCCCCCACCTGAGGATCTGAAGGTCCATACGTGCCCCTTTGGCCGTATGTGCCCCTTTGACAATAGGGCCCGAAGGGCCCTATTTCAAGCACCATGTAAAAATTCCAAAATTTTCGTATTTTCGAAATATGATTTATCCGCTACTGTACCAGGACAAAAATAACAACCTGCCGGATCGGTGGGGGGGGGGGGGGGGGGAGGGGGGCAACAACATACGTTTACCTATCGATATTTCGTTTTGGGAGTGTGGGGGGGGGGGGGGGGGCAATTGCCCAACCGTAGATCCGCCACACTGGGTACCGCCCACACACCCCGCTTATCGCCGCGCTTCCCACATTTTTAACGGAGTGTATTGCTAGTTCGGCGAAAACGACTATTGCCAGCAAAAACAAACTAACAAACAAAACATCACAGTTCCTTCAATATGGCTGCAGTTTTTATGTAGCACAATAATACTCACGGTCACGGGCGCCCTTCCAACTTGGAGGGGCGGCCGGGGGATCCTGGAGGGTTAGCTGAGCCCTTCGAGGGTTGACCGTGGCCCTTGGAAGGCCGATCTGGGGCTTCATGGATGAACAACCAAGGCCTTTGGAAAATCAACTGGACCTGTTCCCTTTGGCTAGTGCATCAGTACACGAAATAGGGCCTGTGCCCATGGTACTCTCACAAAACTCACCGTAAATTTGGCCGGCCTGGGCAAAATACGGATAGTTTTTGTGGATGTTTTGATGGATACCCTGGGCCCCCCTGGTCGAACACAAAATGAATGATTTTTTTAATATACAAAATTGTTGTAAATCTCTAAAAATATAGTTGGTCAAATCCGGTGATCTTTTTTTGGTAGGGGTACCTTATGCCCCTGATGAAGAATTGCTGCCCCCCCCCCCCCCTGGAGTGAATCCTGGGTAAGCCACTGAGAGGGTGCGGTGCAATATTTGTACCCGGTGCAAGCGGAGGTAACAACGGTGCAAAATACATGTTTCGAAGACACTTAGTAAACAAGAGGAAACACCATGTATATTTTTCTGAAATAACAAAAAGTAAAACAATAATATGCGACAAATCAAGATGTCATGGTTCTGAACACATTGTGTAAGCATTTTAAATAATGTCCCATTCACCGGGCAAGCATATGATAAATATGACGTTACAGCGAAACGTTCATCATTTAAAGGACCTTGGAACATTTTTTCCAAACACGATTTGATTATATTTTGAAATACAATATATTTTTATATTGTCAAAAATGGCCATACATCGCGCCGATTCAGGACAGAAAATCGTAAATTATTTATTCATTTGATCAAAACTATATACATACTCTCTGAGTCAGAGTCCTGAGTTCCTGACGTCACACGAATGAAGAAAAAAAATGGCTCAGCCAATCATATTCGAAAGTAGTCGCGTAAGGATACTCATTTTGAAATGCCAACCGGTGGCCGGCGGCAAAAAGTGCCAACCGGTGGCCGGCGGTTCGCTTGCTAGTACCAGCTGCAAGCCGATTGGCTGATGGTATAGGCTCTGCCCGGGCTCGACAGCACCGCATTCTTTCGTCAGCACCGCATTCCTCCGCCCCACAAAACAAAACAAAATATATTCGGCTGGAGTCTTTTCAGTCAAGTAAACTTGCAGATAGGCGTTTCCCAACACGGGCTACAAAGCTGCTATCTCAGTTCAAAACCCATGTTGAAGTTGAACTATTTCCTTTAAGTGCGCTCACTCAAACACAAACATGACAATACACGTGCAAGTGGTTCTCACACTAGGACTTTGTGTCATGAAACGAAAGAGACAAGTTCACACCACCAAATCACCATCAAACCTTGACAATCCCCATGAATGCGATTAAAGGGAATAGTCGACCTTGGTAGATTCGAGCGAATGCTATAAAATGACAGAACAGAGTACACAGATAACGATTCTGCTATTAATTTGTCATAAAACCCAGGAACTGTGGACATTTTGATGAAATACAATATTATACAACATGACGTCATTTTCAGATGTACGTCACAAACGCGTCACACCTCCCGAGTTTATGGTGAATCGAATTAAGCAAACAGTGCGCTTATGTGCGCCGGTTCGCATATATTGGAATGTAATATTGCGATCAGTGAAGACCCCGAAAAAGCAAGTAGGAAAATGAGGTTCGTTACTAAAAAATATCGATTTGACAATCCTCATGGACCAGGGTGTGGCAGGAAACAATATTGTAATAACATAATCGAACATGACATTACAGCAATTACGGTCGCAGGGACCCACGTTTAGAACGCTCCGCTCGCATTCGCTCGCTGCGCTGCGGAACCTACCAGGGGGCTGTCCCCCCGGACTCCCCAGACCTTCTCGTAGACAACTGGTCCATGGTAATCATCAAATCACTGCTTTTTGGTAACGCACCGCAGTTTCCTGCTTGCTTTTTCGGGGTTTTGACTGATCGAAATATTACATTCCAAATTACGCAGCCGGCAGTCGCCAAGGCCCCAAAGTTTGGCGAAATAAAGCCAAGGTCGGTTGACTTTAACATACAATTTTGGCTATAATGCTATGACGTCACCGTCAATCTGGTATAAACCTCCCATCTGGTATAAACCTAGGCGGTTTGTTCGAAAATCTGCTCTAGAGCCGTTGAGGTAGAGTTTTGGGAAAACGAACCGTGGATCATATGATTTCTGTATCCAAGCTACAATGCTGCTATCTCAGTTCAAAACCCCATGTTAAGGTCGACTATTCCCTTTAATAAGTAATACAGCATTCACCCCTCTGCGCAGATATGGCTTTTAATTATCCACAGCCCACCCCGTTCGTGGCGAGCTTTTACAGTTTCGTCACAAACTTCAGGTCAGTGCCCAGCAGCTGCTTCTCCAGCCACGCGTCAAACTTGGCGCTCAGCTCCGGCGAGAAGTGATTGTTCCAGTCACCGACCTCTCCCTTCCTGATAAAGGTGCCCTCACCCTCATTGCAAATCTCCTTCCCCAGACCCTGCGTCATGTTGATGTAAGGGTTCTTCCGGAAGCTTTCGATGTGCAGGTGTCCGGCGAGCTTCTCTAGCTCTGCGTCCGAGTAAGACTTGCCGAGAAACTTTGCCATCCTGCGCAGCTGGCCAGGCAGATCCCTCTTCAGCTCTTCATAGAACACCAGACAGATATTGGGGTGGTGCCGCAGGTTCCACGCCTCCACAATGCTTGGCACCACCGGCGTCTCGAACACGTCACCCGCCATGTACATCTCCGCGAACGACTCCAGGTCCTCAATGAATCCGTGGTTCTTCATCAGCCGGCAGTGCTTGAAGAACGACAGGCACGCATCCTTGGGGTTGCGCGCCACGTAGAACGTTTTACACGTGTTGAGAAGATCGGGATTGTTCATGGAGATGGGCAGGTGTGACTTGACGAACTTGGGCGAGGGTCGGTTCGGGTCGCCGGTAAGCGGCGCGGCTCCCTTCATCACCTCCGGCTTGTTGGCCATCAGGTTCCCGATAAAGCCCTTCTCCCAGTCGGCGTCGTTGATGAGCGTCCAATCGAGGAAGTTCCAGCGGTCGGGCATGAGTGGCTGCGCGGCGCCGGCGTAGTCCAGGTCGTTGGCCATCAGCCAGATCATCTCCTGGGCCCAGGTGTTGCCGTTCTTGGGCGGCGAGATGAGCCAGATGTCGCGCGGGTCCAGCGGGTAGTTGTAGGCGGCCGCCAGCAGCTCATCGGTGGCCGTGCCGCTCACCTTGAAGCCGAAGTGGTTGGCCGCCTGCAGGCCGTTGGGGTAGCCCTGGAAGGCGGTGGCGATACGCTGGTTGGTCGCTTCATCCAGCTTTCGCAGCTTGAACGGGTACTCGCGCTGGCTGCCGGCCATTTTACCAGGTGTCTGTGGAAAGAGTATCCGGTTAGCGGCCGAGGAGTGCCGAATGTAATCATATCCAGTATCCACGGACAGGCACGTAGCCAGGATTTCGTCCAGGGGGAGGGAGGGGCCGCCTCAAAAGGGCCCCTTCCCGAGCGTTGAAAGGGCCCCTTCCCAAGCGTTGAAAGGGTCAAACAAAACGGATGAAAGGCACGTCACAATGATGGAGAATGCAGTATGACATGTATGGCATGAGCCATACCAACTTTTAGGAGTTGGAGTTAGCAAGCTGCCATATCAACTTTGGAACCAGTGACACCAATTTGGAATCAGCTATACCAACTTCGAATATTTTTTAGGCTCAAGACCTGGAACTCGTAAAGGAATATGTCACCTTTGCATTAGTTTTAAACTGAGATAGATTAAACCGAGATTATCTTGGACCGTTATTGAAATGTCTAAATTACTAAGGTCATTTTTCCCAAAACTTATCTGTTTTTAGGCAATTTAATTTACCATTTGCAAAATGACTCCAGGCTGGTGCAGCCGCTGATTGGCTGACAGCCACTTTTTCAGCCAATCCCACTTTGTCAGCCAATCAGCGGCGGTCTATAGCTCAATAATGACGTCATTCGCCCAAATCTAAAAACCTAATTTGTTTGTTCTAATTTGTTGTTTATTCGACTTTTCGAGTGAAAAAATATCACCATCGTTTTCAGCAGCACTTACATCATATTTTTTTTACTACAACCAGCGTATATGTGACAACTTTCAGAAAGGTGAAACATTCCCTTTAAATCAATTGCGCCGCGGAGCGGCGCGAAAATTTCGAGTCTTATGCCCTGGATATGCAATCTCATCAATGCGTCGCATTGCGTATGGTGCGGACCTCTAAAATGTTATTGTTCGTTTAAAAGTGCGGTAAAAAGTGCTAAAGCGTTTTTTGCCCGATCATATAGGAAAGTAGGAACATAACACATAAATGCGCCGAGAAACGGCACGAATTTTTTAACCCGCATATAATATAATTCGTAGTTAAATTACGCCGCGGGGCAGGCGCGAAAACTTTTGAGTTTTATTCCCTGGACTGTTACTGCATTCTTACTGTTAAAAGGCCCAGGGTCCCTTCGGATCGTCTAGGCCCCCCCCCCCCCCCCCGAGGAATTCGGTAACAGGCCATTGCTCGTCTTAGACGACCTGTTACCGAATGCCTCTTAATCGCTGACGAAGGGCGTTACAATATGCCCGAAAGTTCCGATTTTAATATTTTCCTTGTGGAGTAGGTCCTCTTTGTATTTAATCTTCATCTGGGATCTCTACGTGCTTTGAGCCCCTCCGGTCTGACCAGGGACCTCTCTGACCTTCCAAGAAGCCCCTCTTGTGTGTCAAGGGGCCCATTCGGCATGTTCAGAGTTCCTTCCGACTTGGCCAGGGACTGCACTGGCTGCCTTGTCGCCCTGCCGACATGCTCAGAGGCCCCTCCGACCTGCCCAGGGGCCCCTCCAGTCTGGCTAGGAACTCATCTGGCATGTTCAAGGGCCCTTCCGACCGGCCCAGGGACCCTTCCAGTCTAGCCAGGGGCCCCTCTGACCTGCCCAGGAGCCCCTCCGATCTGCCCAGCGACTCTTCTGGTCGGACTGCGCTGGCTGTTTTGTCGCCCTGCCGACATGCTCAAGGGGCACTCCGACCTGCCCTGGGGCACCTCCGTGCTGACTAGGGGCCCATTCGGCATGCTCAGGGGCCCTTCTGACCCACCCAGGAGCCCTTTGACCTGCACAGGGGCCCTTTGAACTTCCCAGGGTCACTCGGGTCTGTCCAGGGGCCCTACAGGCTGCTCCGGGGCCCTTACGACCTGGCAAGGGACTGCGCTGGCTGCTTTGCCGTCCTGCCGACATGGTGGCCCTCCGACCTGCCCAGGGGCCCCTCCGTGCTGACTAGGGGCCCATTCTGCATGTTCAGAGGCCCTTCTGACCCACCCAGGGGCCCTTTCGGTCTGGTCAGGGGCCCCTCTGACATGCGCAGGGCTCTTTTTAACGTCTAAGGGGCCCTTGGTCTTTCATAGAGGGTCCTGGTGGCCCTAAAGGGCCTCTGAAGTGCTCTCAACTCTCTAAAACACGCTTCGCGTGGTCTTCCGAGTCTTTAAAGGAAATAGTGCACCTTCAACATTAGTTTTAAACTGAGATAGCAGTTGTGTAGCCCTTGTTGGGAAACCCTTATCTGCAAGTTTTCTTGACTGAAAAGACTCTCCAGCCGAATATATTTATTTTTTTGGCGAAGGAATGCGGTGCTGGCGAAAGAATGTTGTACTTGTTCTAGCCCGGGCAGAGGCTATTCCATCAGCCAATCAGCTTGCAGCTGGTGCTAGTAAGCGAACGCCGGTCGCCGGTTGGCACATCTCCAATGCGAGTCTATCCTTACGCGGCTACTTTCGAATCTGATTGGCTGAACCATTGTTTACATTCGCGTGACGTCAGGACTCTGACTCAGAGAGTATGCATATAGTTTTGATAAACAATACAAATGTATGGCCTTCTGTCCTGAATCGGCACGATATAAGGCCATTTTTGACAATATAAAAAGAAATTGTATTACAAAATATAATCAAATCGTGTTTGTTAAAAAAACAAGGTGAACTATTTCCTTTAAGCAAATGTCGCAGCTCTCTCGCCCGGCTGCATGGCACTCGTCCCGGATTATTATACTTTTTTTCCCGGAGCGGCCTAAAGCCATATTCCGGACGGCCCTGACCCGGCTGAGGCCGCAGACAGTCCGGCCTCGAGAGGCGTGCGCATGCCTGATACGATCTGCTCGGATGGCTCACATTCTAATGCTGCCGCCAGGCACCAGGTGGCGCCAGGCGTGACTTTTTGTTGAAAGATGTCGGTTTGCTTTGCACAGAGAACTGTGACTGTATAATGTATATGTTACATACAATGTGAAGAACCAGGCATTCTATAGATTGCATACAGCCTAGGCATTCTATAGAATACCTAGCCAGTCAGGCATTCTTTGGAATGCCTAACCAAACTGCCAGGCATTCTATAGAATACCTAAACATTGTACATATACCTACTTGTACAGGTCACTGCAAAAGTAATGGCAGGTACTAGTGGCTAGTCAGCAAATCGCTTATATCTCCTAAACCGTTTGGCGGAATCGTTTGCAATTTTATGTGCTGGTCGCTGGCTTTGTCTACCTAAATATGAATCGCACGTTTTTGTTTTCCAATCGTCCAATTTTCTGCAGTTTGCGAACAATCTTCAGAGCCATCTATCGTCTAAGTTCGTAACCGAATTCCTACATACGCCTATCATGCCCCAGCCAGCCATAACCGTACGCGGCCAATCAGCGCTCTCGAAGCAGCCGCGCGACTGGGATTGGTGGAGGTCGGCTGAATAAATGGGGCTCCTGCGTAAAGGCGTAAAGGCTAGCGTTAGGCAATGGTCACGTGGTTTGAACCGTGCGGGCCGGGTCAGCTGGGTCAATGCCTTCTGGGCATGACGCTAGCAGAGAGCCGAGAAATCGCGAGTTCAGGTGAGCTGGGTCAGACCGGCAGGGCATTACCCCTATCGCAGATGAACAGTTACTGCCGGGCCCCACTGCGCGCTTTTGCAATTTATCGCTTCACTTTTGCGTTTAAAGGAAATAGTTCACCTTCAACATTAGTTTTAAACTGAGATAGCAGTTTTGTAGCCCGTGTTGGGAAACTCCTATCTGCAAGTTTTCTTGACTGAAAAGACTCTCCAGCCGAATATATTTGAGTTTTTGGCGAAGGAATGCGGTGCTGGCGAAAGAATGTTGTACTGGTCTTAGCCCTGGCAGAGGCTATACCATCAGCCAATCAGCTTGCAGCTGGTGCTAGCAAGCGATCGCCGGCCGCCGGTTGGCACATCTCCAATGCGAGTCTATCTTTACGCGACTACTTTCGAATCTGATTGGCTGAACCATTTTTTACATTCGCGTGACGTCAGGACTCTGACTCAGAGAGTATGCATATAGTTTTGATAAACAATACAAATTTACGGCCTTCTGTCCTGAATTGGCGCGATATATGGCCATTTTTGACAATATAAAAAGAAATTGTATTACAAAATATAATCAAATCATGTTGGGTAAAAAATTTCCAAAGTGAACTATCTCCTTTAATCAGGTCGACTTTGTGTTTTCTCACGTCCATAAAAATGTTATCTTCGTGTAAATACACAGTGCAGGCTCCACTAAACGAAATGAGAAAGTCCCATATCGGTACGGTAAATCCCAAAATCGAAACGCAAAGTCGCAAAAGTGTGACTGACTAGAACACGCATAATCGACACGCAGAAACGAAAAAATGAGAAGGGATGAGCAAAAAAAAATGTTTGATCAGTTGAAAGTGTGTGCACTTTTGTAGTTTGGTGTGCTCATCATGCCACCTTTTAAGTGATCGGTGGCTGTGTTTCAAGCGGTTTTAACTTTATTTCATGAATGTTAAGTTAAAGTTACAAATGAGAGAAAGCTGGTGAGTTTAAAGTGATCTGTGTTTTCTTAATATCCATTCAATGAGCTGTGGAGAGGCAAGAGGTTGTTTGTGAAGGAACAAATTGAAGCGCTTCAACACTAACGCTATATTATATCTTGTTTAATATAATAGGTCATGTCAGAAACGCACATATCCAGGCATTCTGTACAATGCCTGACCGGTCAGGCATTCTGTAGAATGTCTGGGCAATCTATAAAATGCCGGACCGGCTGGGCAATCTATAGAATGCCCAGGCAATCTATAGAATAGCTAACCAGTTAGGGATACTATGGAATACCTAGGCATTCTATAGAATGCCTGATTCTTCACATTGCCTGTAACATATATACTATAGATTAGTAGAGATATGATTGAAAGCAGTCTTTGATATCATTTCCGAACTAAAGAGTTCGGTTTTTGGCACCGCCGGATTTATGGGGCACCAAAAAGCCTGACAAGCCTGAAATCGGCCGTAAATTGGCTTACGTTCTGACTTGGTTTGAGAGAAAACCTAAGTAGATTGAACAGCTTATTTCATATTTGTTTCAGAAACTTAGGAACGTCATGAAAAGTTGGGGCAGTGAAACTTTGATCTTGTCTTGAGTGAAACCCAACCCCCTATGCAATTTGTGTTGCATAGGTATTTAATCTCCTCTCGTCTTGATCTATCTTTTACTGGCCCATATTTTCCTGATCAGACAAAAATAAAGATTTTATATACACAAAATATGACCAAATAGTGGGGGCATGGCCCCCGCCCCCTCCCGTCCTGACGCCTGTGATTTGTTTTAAGTTAGTTAACTAAACTGGCAGCTGCTCCTACTCGTTGCAACTTCTGGACTTGGGCCTCAGGTACTTTGAAGACCACGAGCCGCCACTGCTGGGCGCTGGAGCTGCCACTTTATATCTGTGAAACACGTGCCGCCAAACGCACATATGAAACTTATTTTGAAGTCACACTCTGACGGACAGAGAGATGTTTGAAGTTAAACTTTTAAGCTAAACTTTTAAGCCCACAACACACGTTTTTCCTCTGGGTAGTTTGTCCGTCCGACTCTATTTTTATCCCGGGAAAGCGTGAATCTACGTCTGACGTGAGATCGAACCGCAGCTGAGATGAATATTTATCCTCGACTGAAACGGATCCGCCCTGCGCCATGGCACACAATGCTGGTACCCTTGCCGAAACCAATGTGAGACGGGTCCAAGCGCTGTGACAGGGTCTGAGGGTTGTATTTCTGCAGCTTTAGTAAAAGGAGCATTCACTACCAACAGCGCTACCTGGGTAGGTTATCCGCAGATAGCGACCGACATGAGCGAAAGCGAAAGCGCCGCTGCCTGCGGCGGCGGCGGCGGCGGCGGCGGCGGCGGCGGCGGCGGCGGCGGCGGCGGCGGCGGCGGCGGCGGCGGCGGCGGCGGCGGCGGCGGCGGCGGCGGGCGGTGGAGGGTGGTGACGGTTGAGGGTGGTGAGGCAGGCCGGGAACCCTGCAGTGTTGACCCGGACACGCACCTGAGCGGTACGGTTGCAGGGCTCGGGAACACGGTGGACAAATACCGCCGGTGAACTACACGTGAGTGGCGCACTGATCCGGAGAGTGTGTATATTATACAACAATACCTGGAATAACGCTCCCGTCGCTGCACGCGCCCCAGTTGACCTCAGCGGAGATCCAGTGCTCGGTGCAGATACCTACTGACTGCCGACCTGAGATTATCAGTATGTGAGGTGACGCAATCGTACTCCGTACGAGATGTGCCCGTCCGTCCCGCGTTTGTGTTTATTGAGGTATTGTTTTATAGTTTTGCGAATTTGGTTTATATTCCTAAACCTGTTATGCACTGTTTACGAACAGACTCGTTTAAAGGTCAATATTTCCCTTTAAAGAGTGGCCAGTTCTCTTAGATAGGATGAATAGCCTACACACAATAACGCTGAAGTGTTTACGGTATTGGCAGGGAACATGTGCAACTTGCACCGTCTCCGTACCGATTTGCCTGGCCGAGGTCCGACTGTCCAGTTCTCTTTTCAGTGCGGCCGTCTCGGAATGTATTGCCAACTAGTGGCGCCACTATAATGGCGCCACTATGGCGCCACTATGGCGCCACTATGGCCATTTGCCTGGTATCTATAACGTTGACGGTAGGTCGCATCTCTAAAACGTTTTCATAAAAGCAAAGTATATATTCGATAACGTACTTCAGAAGCCAGCATATGTGTTTGCTTGTAAGCCAAAGGCACTGCCTCCGTCTTTGAGTCATTCGCTCAAATAATAACTATGGCCCTTACCTCCTACCGAGTTCCGACATTTTCTTGCGAAGGTAAAATTAGGCGAGATGCATGACCCCTGACATTTTGTCATATTTTCTCAGACCCACCTTCTTATCGGCTGGAGGCCATTGCATCGCATTCGTTACCGTTTCTGAACATAAATCATTGAAGACTGCATCCGACACCTCCATTCGAATTTGTAAAATCACATTTATATTACAAAGCATGGTTATTTTTTAAATCAAACGATAAACCGTGTTTCTTCCCCAGATGCAAATTGTTATTTGTAAAAAGCAATTTGCGTACGGAAGGTCTGGCAAATATTTTATAAACGTGTGAAGGTGATTTCTTTGACAATGAATTGTTATTGTTAAAAAGTATGAAACATCTAGTAAAACATGCACGTCACCTCGCGAAAATGCTTCGTAGTAGAACATCGCATAACCTTGCTTGCATAAACCATTAAATCATGGACATTGGTGCAGCATCTGTAGATGTGAATCAGAATCTGATCTATGGACAGGCACGTAGCCAACCCTTCCTCCCCCTGGACGCCAGGGGGGGGGGGGCATTTCGGCGCGCGCCGAGAAGGGCCGATGAGACCGCGCGAAGCGCGGTATCATGGGCTCTTTATCTTTAACCCTCGCCCTGGGGGGTCCTAAAACGACCCCCCTGATAATTTTTCTTGCATAACTTTTGAGACATGTGGCGCTTCTTGCAGAAATTTTTAGCAGCTAAGTATACAACAATTATACGTAAGCTGTAAAAATTTCATTGGAATTTTTTTGAGAAATTTGGGAAATAATGATGTTTTCATGACATCATGTTGGTGGAAAAACGATAAATGTTTGACAAATCGCAGAAAACAGAGTTTTAAAGTAAATTGCAAACGCAATTAAGCAAAGATATAAAATGTCATTTTCTTTAAAATGGCAATCTCGGATTTTCGAAATTTTGGGGTTTTGACCCCCAAGATGAACAAAAACTGATTTTTTTGGGGAAAAATCACCACAAAATCAAAATTTTCAAAGATTTAAAAAAAAAAACGGAATATATGTGAGAGAACTGAGTATGAACAATACTCAAACCAAATTTAAAAGAAATGTCTCTAATTTTGACTGAGTGATGGCTCCGTAAGTGTAAGAAATTCATGACGTCATTTTTTAATAACTTTTTTTTACCTTTTTTGGCCAGATACGAATACATAATTACCTTTTCTGTATTTCCGAGGCAAAACTGGTCTACGAACATGCATTTTTATTTACATTTATCAATTTCTCATTTTGAGGTTTTCTGACAGAGCAAAACCGCTGTTCTGGACGTGGTCGATCGAGGTCATTCCCTTGACCTGGAAGGTCACTCGTTAACCCGAAACCTAAAAATTGCATACCGTTAGATTCCAAACATGACAGGCAACATGTTGGTTCTTACCGCGTTGCTCTATGTTTCTTGGTTTGGAAGCTAACAGGGGGTCTTTTTAGGATCCCCCCCCGTAGGGCGAAGGTGAAAAAGCTCCCGTAGGGCGGGAGTTAGGAGTCGGAAGACCACGCGAAGCGTGTTTTAGAGTTGAGAGCACTTCAGAGGCCCTTTAGGGCCACCAGGACCCTCTATGAAAGACCAAGGGCCCCTTAGACGTTAAAAAGAGCCCTGCGCATGTCAGAGGGGCCCCTGACCAGACCGAAAGGGCCCCTGGGTGGGTCAGAAGGGCCTCTGAACATGCAGAATGGGCCCCTAGTCAGCACGGAGGGCCCCTGGGCAGGTCGGAGGGCCACCATGTCGGCAGGACGGCAAAGCAGCCAGCGCAGTCCCTTGCCAGGTCGTAAGGGCCCCGGAGCAGCCTGTAGGGCCCCTGGACAGACCCGAGTGACCCTGGGAAGTTCAAAGGGCCCCTGTGCAGGTCAAAGGGCTCCTGGGTGGGTCAGAAGGGCCCCTGAGCATGCCGAATGGGCCCCTAGTCAGCACGGAGGTGCCCCAGGGCAGGTCGGAGTGCCCCTTGAGCATGTCGGCAGGGCGACAAAACAGCCAGCGCAGTCCGACCAGAAGAGTCGCTGGGCAGATCGGAGGGGCTCTTGGGCAGGTCAGAGGGGCCCCTGGCTAGACTGGAAGGGTCCCTGGGCCGGTCGGAAGGGCCCTTGAACATGCCAGATGAGTTCCTAGCCAGACTGGAGGGGCCCCTGGGCAGGTCGGAGGGGCCTCTGAGCATGTCGGCAGGGCGACAAGGCAGCCAGTGCAGTCCCTGGCCAAGTCGGAAGGAACTCTGAACATGCCGAATGGGCCCCTTGACACACAAGAGGGGCTTCTTGGAAGGTCAGAGAGGTCCCTGGTCAGACCGGAGGGGCTCAAAGCACGTAGAGATCCCAGATGAAGATTAAATACAAAGAAGACCTACTCCACAAGGAAAATATTAAAATCGGAACTTTCGGGCATATTGTAACGCCCTTCGTCAGCGATTAAGAGGCATTCGGTAACAGGTCGTCTAAGACGAGCAATGGCCTGTTACCGAATTCCTCGGGGGGGGGGGGGGGGGCCTAGACGATCCGAAGGGACCCTGGGCCTTTTAACAGTAAGAATGCAGTAACAGTCCAGGGAATAAAACTCAAAAGTTTTCGCGCCTGCCCCGCGGCGTAATTTAACTACAAATTATATTATATGCGGGTTAAAAAAATTCGTGCCGTTTCTCGGCGCATTTATGTGTTATGTTCCTACTTTCCTATATGATCGGGCAAAAAAACGCTTTAGCACTTTTTACCGCACTTTTAAACGAACAATAACATTTTAGAGGTCCGCACCATACGCAATGCGACGCATTGATGAGATTGCATATCCAGGGCATAAGACTCGAAATTTTCGCGCCGCTCCGCGGCGCAATTGATTTAAAGGGAATGTTTCACCTTTCTGAAAGTTGTCACATATACGCTGGTTGTAGTAAAAAAATATGATGTAAGTGCTGCTGAAAACGATGGTGATATTTTTTCACTCGAAAAGTCGAATAAACAACAAATTAGAACAAACAAATTAGGTTTTTAGATTTGGGCGAATGACGTCATTATTGAGCTATAGACCGCCGCTGATTGGCTGACAAAGTGGGATTGGCTGAAAAAGTGGCTGTCAGCCAATCAGCGGCTGCACCAGCCTGGAGTCATTTTGCAAATGGTAAATTAAATTGCTTAAAAACAGTTAAGTTTTGGGAAAAATGACCTTAGTAATTTAGACATTTCAATAACGGTCCAAGATAATTTCGGTTTAATCTATCTCAGTTTAAAACTAATGCAAAGGTGACATATTCCTTTACGAGTTCCAGGTCTTGAGCCTAAAAAATATTCGAAGTTGGTATAGCTGATTCCAAATTGGTGTCACTGGTTCCAAAGTTGATATGGCAGCTTGCTAACTCCAATTCCTAAAAGTTGGTATGGCTCATGCCATACATGTCATACTGCATTCTCCATCATTGTGACGTGCCTTTTCATCCGTTTTGTTTGACCCTTTCAACGCTTGGGAAGTGGCCCTTTCAACGCTCGGGAAGGGGCCCTTTTGAGGCGGCCCTCCCTCCCCCTGGACGAAATCCTGGCTACGTGCCTGTCCGTGGATACTGGATATGATTACATTCGGCACTCCTCGGCCGCTAACCTTTCCACTCTTTCCACAGACACCTGGTAAAATGGCCGGCAGCCAGCGCGAGTACCCGTTCAAGCTGCGAAAGCTGGATGAAGCGACCAACCAGCGTATCGCCACCGCCTTCCAGGGCTACCCCAACGGCCTGCAGGCGGCCAACCACTTCGGCTTCAAGGTGAGCGGCACGGCCACCGATGAGCTGCTGGCGGCCGCCTACAACTACCCGCTGGACCCGCGCGACATCTGGCTCATCTCGCCGCCCAAGAACGGCAACACCTGGGCCCAGGAGATGATCTGGCTGATGGCCAACGACCTGGACTACGCCGGCGCCGCGCAGCCACTCATGCCCGACCGCTGGAACTTCCTCGATTGGACGCTCATCAACGACGCCGACTGGGAGAAGGGCTTTATCGGGAACCTGATGGCCAACAAGCCGGAGGTGATGAAGGGAGCCGCGCCGCTTACCGGCGACCCGAACCGACCCTCGCCCAAGTTCGTCAAGTCACACCTGCCCATCTCCATGAACAATCCCGATCTTCTCAACACGTGTAAAACGTTCTACGTGGCGCGCAACCCCAAGGATGCGTGCCTGTCGTTCTTCAAGCACTGCCGGCTGATGAAGAACCACGGATTCATTGAGGACCTGGAGTCGTTCGCGGAGATGTACATGGCGGGTGACGTGTTCGAGACGCCGGTGGTGCCAAGCATTGTGGAGGCGTGGAACCTGCGGCACCACCCCAATATCTGTCTGGTGTTCTATGAAGAGCTGAAGAGGGATCTGCCTGGCCAGCTGCGCAGGATGGCAAAGTTTCTCGGCAAGTCTTACTCGGACGCAGAGCTAGAGAAGCTCGCCGGACACCTGCACATCGAAAGCTTCCGGAAGAACCCTTACATCAACATGACGCAGGGTCTGGGGAAGGAGATTTGCAATGAGGGTGAGGGCACCTTTATCAGGAAGGGAGAGGTCGGTGACTGGAACAATCACTTCTCGCCGGAGCTGAGCGCCAAGTTTGACGCGTGGCTGGAGAAGCAGCTGCTGGGCACTGACCTGAAGTTTGTGACGAAACTGTAAAAGCTCGCCACGAACGGGGTAGGCTGTGGATAATTAAAAGCCATATTTGCGCAGAGGGGTGAATGCTGTATTACTTATTAAAGGGAATAGTCGACCTTAACATGGGGTTTTGAACTGAGATAGCAGCATTGTAGCTTGGATACAGAAATCATATGATCCACGGTTCGTTTTCCCAAAACTCTACCTCAACGGCTCTAGAGCAGATTTTCGAACAAACCGCCTAGGTTTATACCAGATGGGAGGTTTATACCAGATTGACGGTGACGTCATAGCATTATAGCCAAAATTGTATGTTAAAGTCAACCGACCTTGGCTTTATTTCGCCAAACTTTGGGGCCTTGGCGACTGCCGGCTGCGTAATTTGGAATGTAATATTTCGATCAGTCAAAACCCCGAAAAAGCAAGCAGGAAACTGCGGTGCGTTACCAAAAAGCAGTGATTTGATGATTACCATGGACCAGTTGTCTACGAGAAGGTCTGGGGAGTCCGGGGGGACAGCCCCCTGGTAGGTTCCGCAGCGCAGCGAGCGAATGCGAGCGGAGCGTTCTAAACGTGGGTCCCTGCGACCGTAATTGCTGTAATGTCATGTTCGATTATGTTATTACAATATTGTTTCCTGCCACACCCTGGTCCATGAGGATTGTCAAATCGATATTTTTTAGTAACGAACCTCATTTTCCTACTTGCTTTTTCGGGGTCTTCACTGATCGCAATATTACATTCCAATATATGCGAACCGGCGCACATAAGCGCACTGTTTGCTTAATTCGATTCACCATAAACTCGGGAGGTGTGACGCGTTTGTGACGTACATCTGAAAATGACGTCATGTTGTATAATATTGTATTTCATCAAAATGTCCACAGTTCCTGGGTTTTATGACAAATTAATAGCAGAATCGTTATCTGTGTACTCTGTTCTGTCATTTTATAGCATTCGCTCGAATCTACCAAGGTCGACTATTCCCTTTAATCGCATTCATGGGGATTGTCAAGGTTTGATGGTGATTTGGTGGTGTGAACTTGTCTCTTTCGTTTCATGACACAAAGTCCTAGTGTGAGAACCACTTGCACGTGTATTGTCATGTTTGTGTTTGAGTGAGCGCACTTAAAGGAAATAGTTCAACTTCAACATGGGTTTTGAACTGAGATAGCAGCTTTGTAGCCCGTGTTGGGAAACGCCTATCTGCAAGTTTACTTGACTGAAAAGACTCCAGCCGAATATATTTTGTTTTGTTTTGTGGGGCGGAGGAATGCGGTGCTGACGAAAGAATGCGGTGCTGTCGAGCCCGGGCAGAGCCTATACCATCAGCCAATCGGCTTGCAGCTGGTACTAGCAAGCGAACCGCCGGCCACCGGTTGGCACTTTTTGCCGCCGGCCACCGGTTGGCATTTCAAAATGAGTATCCTTACGCGACTACTTTCGAATATGATTGGCTGAGCCATTTTTTTTCTTCATTCGCGTGACGTCAGGAACTCAGGACTCTGACTCAGAGAGTATGTATATAGTTTTGATCAAATGAATAAATAATTTACGATTTTCTGTCCTGAATCGGCGCGATGTATGGCCATTTTTGACAATATAAAAATATATTGTATTTCAAAATATAATCAAATCGTGTTTGGAAAAAATGTTCCAAGGTCCTTTAAATGATGAACGTTTCGCTGTAACGTCACATTTATCATATGCTTGCCCGGTGAATGGGACATTATTTAAAATGCTTACACAATGTTTTCAGAACCATGACATCTTGATTTGTCGCATATTATTGTTTTACTTTTTGTTATTTCAGAAAAATATACATGGTATGTTTTCTCTTGTTTACTAAGTGTCTTCGAAACATGTATTTTGCACCGTTATTACCTCCGCTTGCACCGGGTACAAATATTGCACCGCACCCTCTCAGTGGCTTACCCAGGATTCACTCCAGGGGGGGGAGCAGCAATTCTTCATCAGGGGCATAAGGTACCCCTACCCAAAAAAAAATCACCGGATTTGACCAACTATATTTTTAGAGATTTACAACAATTTTGTATATTAAAAAAAATCATTCATTTTGTGTTCGACCAGGGGGCCCCAGGGTATCCATCAAAACATCCACAAAAACTATCCGTATTTTGCCCAGGCCGGCCAAATTTACGGTGAGTTTTGTGAGAGTACCATGGGCACAGGCCCTATTTCGTGTACTGATGCACTAGCCAAAGGGAACAGGTCCAGTTGATTTTCCAAAGGCCTTGGTTGTTCATCCATGAAGCCCCAGATCGGCTTTCCAAGGGCCACGGTCGACCCTCGAGACTTCCCGGCTGGGTATGAAAGGAGGCAGTCGCGTTGTTGGTTCGTGTTGGACACATGTGAAGCGAGACTTCCCGGCTGGGTATGAAAGGAGGCAGAGTCGCGTTGTTGGTTCGTGTTGGACACATGTGAAGCGAGACTTCCCGTCTGGGTCTGAAAGGAGGCAGAGTCGCGTTGTTGGTTCGTGTTGGACACATGTGAAGCGAGACTTCCCGGCTGGGTATGAAAGGAGGCAGAGTCGCGTTGTTGGTTCGTGTTGGACACATGTGAAGCGAGACTTCCCGGCTGGGTATGAAAGGAGGCAGAGTCGCGTTGTTGGTTCGTGTTGGACACATGTGAAGCGAGACTTCCCGGCTGGGTATGAAAGGAGGCAGAGTCGCGTTGTTGGTTCGTGTTGGACACATGTGAAGCGAGACTTCCCGGCTGGGTATGAAAGGAGGCAGAGTCGCGTTGTTGGTTCGTGTTGGACACATGTGAAGCGAGACTTCCCGGCTGGGTATGAAAGGAGGCAGTCGCGTTGTTGGTTCGTGTTGGACACATGTGAAGCGAGACTTCCCGGCTGGGTATGAAAGGAGGCAGTCGCGTTGTTGGTTCGTGTTGGACTCATGTGAAGCGAGACTTCCCGGCTGGGTATGAAAGGAGGCAGAGTCGCGTTGTTGGTTCGTGTTGGACACATGTGAAGCGAGACTTCCCGGCTGGGTATGAAAGGAGGCAGAGTCGCGTTGTTGGTTCGTGTTGGACACATGTGAAGCGAGACTTCCCGGCTGGGTATGAAAGGAGGCAGTCGCGTTGTTGGTTTGTGTTGGACACATGTGAAGCGAGACTTCCCGGCTGGGTATGAAAGGAGGCAGTCGCGCTGTTGGTTTGTGTTGGACACATGTGAAGCGAGACTTCCCGTCTGGGTCTGAAAGGAGGCAGAGTCGCGTTGTTGGTTCGTGTTGGACTCATGTGAAGCGAGACTTCCCGGCTGGGTATGAAAGGAGGCAGAGTCGCGTTGTTGGTTCGTGTTGGACACATGTGAAGCGAGACTTCCCGGCTGGGTATGAAAGGAGGCAGAGTCGCGTTGTTGGTTCGTGTTGGACACATGTGAAGCGAGACTTCCCGGCTGGGTCTGAAAGGAGGCAGAGTCGCGTTGTTGGTTCGTGTTGGACACATGAGAAGCGAGACTTCCCGGCTGGGTATGAAAGGAGGCAGAGTCGCGTTGTTGGTTCGTGTTGGACACATGTGAAGCGAGACTTCCCGGCTGGGTCTGAAAGGAGGCAGAGTCGCGTTGTTGGTTCGTGTTGGACACATGTGAAGCGAGACTTCCCGGCTGGGTATGAAAGGAGGCAGAGTCGCGTTGTTGGTTTGTGTTGTACACATGTGAAGCGAGACTTCCCGGCTGGGTCTGAAAGGAGGCAGAGTCGCGTTGTTGGTTCGTGTTGGACACATGTGAAGCGAGACTTCCCTGCTGGGTTCGGGGAGGAGACAGAGTCGCGTTGTTGGTTCGTGTTGGACACATGTGAAGCGAGACTTCCCGGCTGGGTTCGGGGAGGAGACAGAGTCGCGTCTGGCAAGCCGGTCGGCCACGTACTTTACTATTGCTCAAGTGACCCAACCTGCATGGGCTCATGGTGTGTCGGCTGGACTGACTGTGGCACATTGGCCCTGATCTGAACCTGGTGGGGCGGACAGTGCTGGAATTTCGGTCTCTTGGGCCTCGGGCAGTGCAGGGTATGTTTGAGCGGGAGGGGGAGCAAAATTGGCCAATTCCCTTCCTTATAGTTTTACGTGGGAATTCCAGTTATAAATTATCCATGTTGAATGGGTGGGAAGTGAAGAAGTTAACACGCCCACTGCCGCGGGGGGGGGGGGGGGGAGGGCGGAAATCCACCCCCTGAGGTTTTTCATGAAAAGCGGAAAAACAGTGGCTGCGCGCAAATTTGGCACAGCTGTTTGGGCATCAATTACCCACATGGTGTGAAATTGTTTACCTCGGGTCATCTCAGGTCAGGTCAACAGGTCAAGTCAAGTGACCCCACCTCCAAAAAGGTTTGTGGTCGTGCCACAGCAACAGTGATTGACCGAACGGTTTTAAACCCACAGGATGTCATCAGATCACAAGTACCTACAATTCGTATATCGATTTTTATATCTGTGACCTCCCCATTATAAGTCAATGGGGGAAAACAAAAATGAAAACACGTGTAAATCCATAGGAAATAGCTAAATTTGACCAGTTTTCACCAGCTCCACCACTCTTGTGCCAAATGCAAAGCCCTTGATCATTTCCGTTATGTTACATTTCCGTTATTTGACCTCTACGAGGTCAATTCAGGTGACCCCCAGGTCACGTATGTTTTTTCTTCAATAACTATTTACCAAATTAAGATTGAGCAATGGTGTTTCCACCATTGTATTTGGCTTGTCGAGACGAAGCAATTGATGTAAAAGTTTACCTTGACATGACTTGAGGTCAGGTCATTTGTTTCATATGACCTACCTAGGTCACCCAATTTATCATTCCAATGCGTCTCGACGAGTCAAACAGGTGGGAACTGTTTTACTGTATCATGCTTCTGTCAAAAGTTATTCTTGAAAACAATTCGGTTATTTTTAGAATGTTTCAAATTCAATGGTTTCTGCTGACCTAACTATTGACCTTCGGTCAATTCTGATGGAACTTCAGTGATAACAAATTCAATTATCTTTCGAACGCCTTTTTCGCGCGTCGGTAGCTCTTTTAGTTATCGAGATATAGACGGTTTTATTAAGGACACTCATAAATAGCCGATGGGCACCATATAGCCGTGTAGCTGTGGTGCCCTTAAACTCAAATCATCATCGTATATATCCGAATATTGACCTTTGGTGACCTCTGATGACCTCAATATTGACCGGACCTAAAAAAGACCGCTTGGATATTTCAGGACAGATCGACCCAAAACATCTCGAAATAACACACTATAATCTCAGATTTTGATAACACTATGTCTTGGGGTTATCTGGGCCGTAGATTCACGCTGTGAAATACTCTGGAGTCATACAAACATATATATATTATCAGAATCATCATGAACCATATATTCATATGATACCAGTAAGACGCCGAAGTTGGCGATGAACGAGCGAGCGCGACGGAAATTTATGGCGAATTTCAACTCCGTCGGGGTAGTAGTTTCTGAGATATAAAAAGGTTGCGCACGTGCGCACGTGCAGAGGCAACCTATCCTTGACTTGTGGGAAAGTGGCGGCTGAGAGGTCCCTAACCACACACCAAATTTGAACACAATCGGCTCAGCCGTTCCAGAGATATATACTAGGGGTGTGCACGTGCGCACGTGCAGAGGCACTCCACCCCTGACATGTGGGAAGGCGGCGGTTGAGGGGTCCCTAACCACACACCAAATTTGAACACAAACGGCTCTGCTGATCCTGAGATATAGAATAGGGGTGTGCACGTGCAGAGGCACTCCACCCCTGACTTGTGGGAAGGCGGCGGCTGAGGAGACCCTAACCACACACCAAATTCGAACGCAATCGGCTCAGCCGTTCTTGAGATATAGAATGGGGGTGTGCACGTGCGCACGTGCAGAGGCACCCCACCCCTGACTTGTGGGAAGGCGGTGGTTGACGGGTCCCTAACCACACACCAAATTTGCACACAATCGGCACAGCCGTTGCAGAGTTTTTGCGAGAAAACACTTTTCAACACCCCTCACGCGTCACGCGCCACGCGCAGTGATAGTCACCCATGTGAGTCGACACTGGTCACAAACAGGGCAGGTTGGATTACTCAGCACCTTACTCAGCAAAGAAGTCCGCTTGTCAATCGGACTTACGGTTGCAGAGATATAAGCTTATCAAAAGCGTCGCCACGGGCCGGGCCGCTCATATTCAGATTTTTCCCATATACCACGGAAGGACGAGCGAGCGCTTGCACTCGCTCGTAATAAATACTTTTTTCAACACGTGATATTAGGTAAAATCACGTGATTTTATAATGTGGCCATTTAAAATTCGGATTTGTTTTCCATACCAGAGTTGACCTCGATACATAAGTCTTCGATGCACGGGTGGAGTTTCCTATTCAAATGGTGGGGCGACTGCCGCACCAACTTTGTATTTTACCCCACCAACTTCTGTCAGATTTGAAGGTTTCCTACCGTTGAAATGGCCATTTTTCACCTGAACCATTGAAAACAACCAGCCTATATGACATTTTGCCCCACCAACTCTTTCTGAAAAGCTCCACCCATGCTTCGATGGTAGAAAAAAAAAATGGAGATAGTTTTTTTCTCTATATATTTTATTTATAGTTTTGTATTTGGAAAAATCATGGTCACTAGCACGTCTTTGGTAATAACTTTGCACATAATTGTGCTAGAGAGCTCAATTCAACGGCACTATGCTTATCTCGTCGACCTGCTTTCAATGATATATAACATGAATCGTGTAGTCGCTCTGTGACCTCAAGGTCACGTGACCTGAGGTCACCCGGTGCAGCCCACGTCAGATTGACCAAGATATAACACCCTACTTCTCATATTTCGATGAAACTACGTGCCGGGGGTTATATGGGCCGTAGATTCACGCTGTGAAATTTTCAGCTCCGTCCGTCGAATGGTTTTCGAGTTATAGCCTCAGGCATCTTTTCGATGTCGCGCAAAGCTCTAATTTTCAGCGGGCGATATCTCCCATATAAATAATTCGAATTATATAAACCTATATATCGTCCGAATCGCCATTGACCACACATTATGTTGTTTTTTTTCTCGGCAAATTTGAATATAATTTTTTGACATTTTGACATGACCTAGTCAGGTCACTCACGTGATTTCGTAACGTTCTCAGTGAGGAAAAAAACACACAGTTCAAATTCGTGTTTTGTTTACGTGGAATAAGAGGGTGCAGGTCCTTCGAATCACGTGACACCTATTCCACGCAGTGATCAAGATCATGTGATGACATAATTCAATATTTCGCCGATAGAGGTGTCTGAGGATCCTCAAGAAATCAAATTTTCGCATCCTTATTTGCAGACCGATAATGCTATAAACGTAGCTATGGTGTCTTCTAAAGATACAATGTTCAACTTTGTCAAATAAAACAAAACAAAATCCAACAAATTATCTATTGTACATATATAATCAAGGCAGATGATTTCGGAAATCAACCTCAGGTCACGTGACCTTGAGGTCATGGAGTGACCTGCAGAGGTCATGTTATATATCATTGAATGCAGCGCGACGAGGCAAATATAATGCTGTTGAGTTAAGCTCTCTAGCACAATTGCGTGCAAAGTTATTACCAAAGGCGTGCTGGTGACCATGATTTTCCAAATACAAAAATACACATAAAATATTTTGAGAAAAAAAACTATTTCCATTTTTTTTACCATCGAATGCTTATATATCGAAGTCGATTCTGGCATGGAAAAAATCCGAATTTTAAATGGCGACATAAAATTACGTGATCTGACCTGACTGAGATCACATGTTAAAATTCCGAATTGCGAATTTTCATAAAACTATTATATCATATTAACCTATTGTTTCTGACGATTCTGATGATATAATATAGGTTTATATTACTCCCGTGATGTAGATGGGAGATATCGCCCGCTGAAAATTAGAGCTTTGCATGACATCGAAAAGATGCATCAGGCTATAACTCGAAAACCATTCGACGGACGGGGCTCACAATTTTACAGCGTGAATCTACGGCCCAGATAAACCCCGACACGTAGGTTTTTCGAAATCTGAGATGTAGGGTGTTATGGCTTGGTCGATCTGTCATGGAATGCCCCCGCTATGCTTTCGATAGAGCTTGTCTCGAGCTATCTAACGCCGTTTCCGCTTGTCGCTACGTTGCGTGGTTTTGGAGATCTTGAGGGGAAATCAACCCCCTCCCCCCCGCAGTTCGTGGTTGGCGCGAACCCCCGGCAGCTCGTTTTGTTTCGTTGATGTTTCGGTCAGCTTTTCGGCCCATATATCCTTTGTCGACTTCTCTCTTGGTCCTCAGATGACTCGGGCCGATTAGTTTGTTCGCTCTTCAGGTCGTGAGTGGGAACGCTCCCAAGGTTGTGCAGTTGCACCATGCGGCCAGTTTTTCCCACTGTTGTGACGGACGGCTTTTGGAGCTGCACGATCGCGCCGTGTGCCGGCCCGGTGAGCGGGGGAGGAGAAGGGACAGGGGAGGGGCACGCCACGCTGTCACGCTCTGTTCCTGGCACAACAGCTGTTGAACAGTCTGCCGACCGTCGCGGAACGATCCAGAGATACCTGGAACACAAACAGCTGGCCGTGCTCAACATCCGGCAAAACGACGGTCACACCCTTAGCATGGGCGTAACCACCACTGGGTACACTGTACCCTGTAAAATTTAAAAAAAAAATTGACTGGGTACTGTACCCAGTAAAAATTGACGACTCCAACTTGCATTTATTTAGTTTCAAATGTGCCGAGAAGTACAAAAACAGTAGAGGGATACAAAAGTAAAAACAAAAGTTTTTCTTCTTGAATATAAAACATCATATCAAGAAAACCTTTAAATTTAGTAACAACCAAACGTAGGTGCGTTCACTTTGCATTGATATAGAATGTGCTGGATTGAAAAATGTGAAGACTGTTATTGATTAAGATAGGAAACATGTACCAATAACTGCATAACCTCCTGTGCTAGATCTACCTCCGCAGTAGGTTGTTATTGGGTACCTTATACCTGGGACTACCTGCATACCCATCACTGATTAGGCCAATCTTTACATCTCATATAGAGGCTATTGATTTTGGATGGCCTCAAACTGTGTGGGTACCAATGTGTTCTGGCAAGGCGCCTCTCCGGGCCGAAGGCGTCCCTCCGGGCCATTGAGTCATGCCATGAGCATTCATTCCAGTGTCATTCCATTGACGCTCCCTTTGGCGCCGATGGCGCCCTTACCGGGCAATATAGGCGCCCATGGGCCGCCTCTACGTGCGGTGCTGGATGTCCGTACCATTTTTGCCCGGCGCTGAAGGCGCCCCCCCCCCCCACCCCCCATACGTTTGTTAACCCGCGACTTACTGGGGGGGCTATTTTTTGCCCCCCCCTCCCGTTATTTTGTAATAACTCCTAAACTAACACCGGTATCGCCACCAAACTTGCAGTACCTTCTCTCACATCAATTCTACACATGTTGACAACAATACAAATATGAGGTTATGATAGGTCAACGGGGAATGACGTCGGAGTGACGTCATGTTCTTCGGTTTTTGTTGCAAAATAATGGTTTGCGGAAAACGCTGTCAAAGCTCTGATGTTTGAGATAAACTCAATTGTCTTAAATCAAATTACTGACAATAGACCGGGCTATCAAACTGCTATCTCGGATTTTTGTGTTTTTTTATTCAAAATTTTGAGAAATCCAAATATATATATTTTTTTAACAAAATTTTCAAGAAAAATCAGACTTATCCAAAAACCGGAATGTATGTGATCGAAACGTGTGCGGTAAATATGTGTACCAAATTTGAAGTCGATATCTTCAAAAATGACTGAGTTATGACCTTTAAATGACAAAATCGACCACCTCTCACAGCATTACTATGTATAAAAAACGCATTTCCATTTTTGCTTTTTACTTCTATTTATATGGAACAAACAATCTTCTAATGTCATTTTACCCGTTCTAGACGAAAAACAAACACATAAACATGTGTTACAACGCCTAATGACCGTAATCTGCAGTTTGACCTCGTGACCTCGGATGACCTTGACCTGACCCAAGGTGATAAACAGCTTATAAAGGTACTTAGAAGTGTCAGACACACGAATCATACCGATTTATCGACAACTTATGCGTTTAATATCGCAGTTTTGCGCGACATTTCCATCCATCGAGACCTTTTGACACGGTCAAACATTTTGTACTTGACCTGACCTGTGACGTCATCGGTGACCTCGAGGTCAACAATATTATGTTTCCCTCGATAAATTTCCCAGGGCTATCGAATGCCGTTTGAATTTTTACATTCGGTCCAGTAGTTCCGGAGATCCGAGGGGGGAGGCAAAAAATACCCCCCCCCCCCAGTAAGTCGCGTTATGAAATATACCCCAGTAACCGCGGGTTAAGGGAAATATTCACATTTTCCTACACAAATGAAGTTTGCACTTGAAATCGACAGACGAGGCCAAAATATATTGTAAATTGATCACAATTTGCATATAAACATTCCTACTGAAAGATATTTAAAGTTAGTTGATAAGCGACCCACGCTTATAATGGTCGGTACTCTCAATCTCAATCAAGTACTTGGTAACGAATTTTGGTTCCCATCGAATTCCGGGCTTCTCTTGTAATGTTTTTGACAACATTGTATGGAAAATATGTCTTGCACTCACACATTGTGATGAGGTGCTCCTACATCCGCAACAATCCGCAAACATTGAATACAAAGGTAACCAAATCAGCAATAAACGGGTGCACCCAACGGCGGCTTAGTTAGTGGTTCCGGCCTTGCCACCCTCAATTTTTTAGAGAGAAAAAATCAGTTATTTTCAACATTAGGAGTTGTGTTTTGTTTTGTCCCTGGCTGTATATAACACTATGCTTTAACTTATCATGAAAAAAGATCCCCCCCAAAAAAACTAACATTGGAAAAACTGGTAATTTAATCGGAAGTTCACTTATGCACCCAACGGCGACCAATTTAGTGTCGACGATTTGTTTCATTGACCAATCAGGGACGTTGTCATGCTTCTTCGTGCACTTACTTCATTTCTGGCCCTATGACTTGTTTACAAACCAACATTCAAACTAAAGATAGTGATGGATCATACTGTTCGTCACCACGTAAGTCACGTAAGTACATATTTTGTTATAAAAAATCCCAAAGTTAATTTTCGAGATATAAAAAGTTGTTATTTCACTTGTAAACCGACTCCGACTAGTTGTAAAAGTTGTTATTTCACTTGTAAACCGACTCAGACTAGTTGTAAAAGTTGTTATTTCACTTGTGTGAGGCACGATCAGTTTGATACCATGCATGTGTCACATAAAATGCAGATAAATAAATCAAAAGCTGAATATTTCCCTTTAAAGGGAAATAATGACCTTTTGATTTTGTTAGCAACAATTTATTTGGCTACCATAATGGTATTAAAATGATTTGATCTAAATTTAAGAATTAAATAAAATTATTCCCTAATTCAAAGTTGGAAGTTTGGGAAAATTAATGATCGGTATTTCCCTCCACTATTGGAAAGCGCAACATCAATCTGTTCAACGTTGTTGAATGGGCACTTCGAAACAAATCGCCGTCACTAAATAGGTCGCCGTCGTCGTGCAATGGTCGTGCATCGATGAGCTTCCGATTGAATTGTCAGGTTTTTTTTTCAATGGTTGTTAATTGTAAAGGATGTGCGGGTATATAAATCACAACAAGCAGAACGCAAAATACGTTTTTTCACACCATTCACAAAAGCAATTTTTCACAAAAGCAATACGGGAAAAGCCCAGAGTTTGGTGGAAACCGAAAAGTACTTGGCAAGAACCAGTCGTTAAAAGTGTGGAACGCTGATAGGTATGAAACTGCCAATATCTTTCGGTAGGAATGTTTTTATGCAAAATGTGATGAATTTACATCATATTTTGGCCTCGTCTATCGATTTCAGGTGCTAACTCCATTTGAGTGGAAAAAGGTCATTATTTCCCTTTAAGATGTGATCCCCCCCCCCCACACACGCACACAGTACAGACGCCCTTGGGCATTGGGCCATGAGCATTTCTAGAAGTAAATCGCGCCCCAGGGACAGGCAAGGCGCCCTGAAAGTTAGACATTAGGCGCCCCTATAGAGGCAAATGCCACCCCCATGGAGCGGAACCGGTGCCCTCTAAACCGTACAAGCAAATACCGTGTGATGTCGCCCCAACGCCAATTTTGCAGTACTATTTTTTTATTTGGCGCCCCTGTAAGCGCTCCTGCTGCCGCTGGAGCCGGGGCGCCCCGGTATGGGCGCAACTACAACATTAGGCTTTGATGTAGGCTGTGCCATCGGCATTAGGGAGACGCGACAGCCCTTCAGTTCCCAATGATGCAGCTGTATAAAATATAGTTAAAATTAATCAAAGTTAAATATAAAACGTAAACAAACTCAGCACTAGAAATTGAAGTGGCTTAAATTCGTGCATTTTTTTGTGTGTGTGTGTGGGTATTTTTAGGACAGGACTAAGCGTCTGTGGTCAGCCAGTGTACCCAGTAACTGTGAGCTCGTGGTTACGCCCCTGTCCCTTGTAGGCGTGACCCGACATGGCACCAGCGTGGGTTTACTGGGCGCCAGTGGCGGCTCGTCATATGAGGCAACTGAGGCCGGGTCTCACCTATTATTTAGGAAGAATGTGCTTTTAAATATTAATTGGTTGCCATAGAAAAAAGATACGAGTGACTCCCATTCTGCACATCGCAGTGCATTTATTATGGCATATCACCGAAATTCTCCGGTTCTTCCATTCACCCGCCAGGCGCCAGACGCTGCACCGGTCCGTACATTTGCCATACTACAGCCAACCGCTACGAGCCGACTGAGGCCCGGCCGTACATTTACCATACTACAGCCAACCGCTACGAGCCGACTGAGGCTCGGCCGTACATTTACCATACTACAGCCAACCGCTACGAGCCGACTGAGGCCCGGCCGTACATTTACCATACTACAGCCAACCACTACGAGCCGACTGAGGCCCGGCCGTACATTTACCATACTACAGCCAACCGCTACGAGCCGACTGAGGCCCGGCCGTACATTTACCATACTACAGCCAACCGCTACGAGCCGACTGAGGCCCGGCCGTACATTTACCATACTACAGCCAACCACTACGAACCGATTGAGGCCCGGCCGTACATTTACCATACTACAGCCAACCACTACGAGCCGATTGAGGCCCGGCCGTACATTTACCATACTACAGCCAACCACTACGAGCCGACTGAGGCCCGGCCGTACATTTACCATACTACAGCCAACCACTACGAGCCGACTGAGGCCCGGCCGTACATTTACCATACTACAGCCAACCACTACGAGCCGACTGAGGCCCGGCCGTACATTTACCATACTACAGCCAACCACTACGAGCCGACTGAGGCCCGGCCGTACATTTACCATACTACAGCCAACCACTACGAGCCGACTGAGGCCCGGCCGTACATTTACCATACTACAGCCAACCACTACGAGCCGACTGAGGCCCGGCCGTACATTTACCATACTACAGCCAACCACTACGAGCCGACTGAGGCCCGGCCGTACATTTACCATACTACAGCCAACCGCTACGAGCCGACTGAGGCCCAGCCGTACATTTACCATACTACAGCCAACCACTACGAGCCGACTGAGGCCCGGCCGGCCTGCCGTCTCACCGCCTCCGCCCGTTCAGCCCAGCTACTGAGGCACCAGCGGCCGAACGCCTCTCAGCCGACGGTGCCGTGCCGTGCCGACCAATGGTAGCCAACTGAGACACGGATGTTTTGGGCCTCAAAGCGATTATTCGGCTCCTAGGAGCCGTAGCGACGAAAATAAAAGGTCATGAACGAGGGAACATGTTGATCTATCGATCACATTTTGTTCGAAAACTATCATAGATGATAAAACATGTACTACTCATACTAAAATAGCATAATATGGATAATATATATATGTATATATATATATCCATATTATGCTATTTTACTATCGCACCGCAGTCAGCTGGCATCGGCTGGCGTCGGCGGCGGACATGCCGTTGGCGGCCGAGTAAAGCGGCAACTTTTGAATCCCCTGCAACCGTATGACGATGTTTTCCATCGAACTGCGGTGTTCTTTAGATAGGTGAATATTCATCACTATAGAGATACAGCGCATTCTTCAATATTACGTGAGATATAGCTTAATTTTGGCGTTATAGTTCGTTACGGGCAGGGCTGCGGAGTCGACATAATTTTAGCAACTCCGACTCCGGCCTGAAAAAATCGACTCCGACTCCGACTCCGACTCCGACTCCGACTCCGACTCCGACTCCGACTCCGACTCCGACTCCAGCTCCGACTCCGGCCTATATCCGTTTTCCAATCGCATGCTAAGCAATATCTGCAATGCCATCTATTTTGTTCGTTTGTTTGTATTCTTAACAGTATGAACAACAGTGCTACGCCGCCCGAGCACGGGCGTGCCGGCCGCGCGTCCAGCCCAGTCGCGCTCGCCTGCAGGCGGCGGAATAAAATGAAGATAAGAACGCGAGACCGGCACCACTGTGTATGTCTCGTCGAGACGCGTCCGACATTGCGCAGCACGACATACCCGGTTCACCACATGACCTTAAATTACATTGACTTGAGGTTAAATTTTGAATTTGACTAGGTAACCTGGTCACCATGGTATGATTCGAATCTCCTTGACGAAGCGAGCACGATGATATTAAAATGGGCGCCGTGTGACCGTAAGAGTCGGTGCGTCCAAAGCCCCAATCATCATTAGATGACGTAAAAAGTATTGCCCTATCTTCAGCAGGCGCAAATTTACCGCTAGTTGAGTAAACTTTCCACTCTATTCATTTTTCACTAATTTTATTTCGAAAGGGATGTAAAGTTAATGCCCCTAGGCCGACGACTATTCTACCGACCAAAGTAATCACCAATTGCCAAAAAGTCGACTCCGACCGACTCCGACTCCCGACTCCGCAGCCCTGGTTACGGGTATGTGATGCTTAAAGGAAATAGTTCACCCTCAACATGGGATTTGGAACTGAAATAGCAGTTTTGTAGCCCGTGTTGAGAAATCCTTATCTGCAACTTTTATTGGCTGAAAAGACTCCCCAGCCGAAGATATTTGACTTTTTGGCGAAAGAATGCGGCGCATATATGATATACCGTACCGTCTGAGAGTGCCAGCACTGCAGGGAGCATGCGCAGACCAATAACGCACACCATAACATTAATAATTTACGACCGTCTGTCCTGAATTGGCGCGATGTAGGACCCATTTTGAAAAGAAAAAAAGAAACTGTATTAAAAAATATAATAAAATCGTGTTCTGAAATTTTTCCGAAGGTGAACTTACCGGGAAGTACCCAGCCGGGAAGTCTCGCTTCACATGTGTCCAACACGAACCTACAACGCGACTCTGCCTCCTTTCATACCCAGCCGGGAAGTCTCGCTTCACATGAGTCCAACACAAACCAACAACGCGACTGCCTCCTTTCAGACCCAGCCGGGAAGTCTCGCTTCACATGTGTCCAACACGAACCAACAACGCGACTCTGCCTCCTTTCATACCCAGCCGGGAAGTCTCGCTTCACATGTGTCCAACACGAACCAACAACGCGACTCTGCCTCCTTTCATACCCAGCCGGGAAGTCTCGCTTCACATGTGTCCAACACAAACCAACAACGCGACTCTGCCTCCTTTCATACCCAGCCGGGAAGTCTCGCTTCACATGTGTCCAACACGAACCAACAACGCGACTCTGCCTCCTTTCATACCCAGCCGGGAAGTCTCGCTTCACATGTGTCCAACACGAACCAACAACGCGACTGCCTCCTTTCATACCCAGCCGGGAAGTATCGCTTCACATGTGTCCAACACGAACCAACAACGCGACTCTGCCTCCTTTCATACCCAGCCGGGAAGTCTCGCTTCACATGTGTCCAACACAAACCAACAACGCGACTGCCTCCTTTCATACCCAGCCGGGAAGTCTCGCTTCACATGTGTCCAACACGAACCAACAACGCGACTGCCTCCTTTCATACCCAGCCGGGAAGTCTCGCTTCACATGTGTCCAACACGAACCAACAACGCGACTCTGCCTCCTTTCATACCCAGCCGGGAAGTCTCGCTTCACATGTGTCCAACACAAACCAACAACGCGACTCTGCCTCCTTTCATACCCAGCCGGGAAGTCTCGCTTCACATGTGTCCAACACGAACCAACAACGCGACTCTGCCTCCTTTCATACCCAGCCGGGAAGTCTCGCTTCACATGTGTCCAACACAAACCAACAATGCGACTGCCTCCTTTCATACCCAGCCGGGAAGTCTCGCTTCACATGTGTCCAACACAAACCAACAACGCGACTCTGCCTCCTTTCAGACCCAGCCGGGAAGTCTCGCTTCACATGTGTCCAACACGAACCAACGCGACTCTGCCTCCTTTCATACCCAGCCGGGAAGTCTCGCTTCACATGTGTCCAACACGAACCAACAACGCGACTCTGCCTCCTTTCATACCCAGCCGGGAAGTCTCGCTTCACATGTGTCCAACACGAACCAACAACGCGACTCTGCCTCCTTTCATACCCAGCCGGGAAGTCTCGCTTCACATGTGTCCAACCCAAACCAACAACGCGACTCTGCCTCCTTTCATACCCAGCCGGGAAGTCTCGCTTCACATGTGTCCAACACGAACCAACAACGCGACTCTGCCTCCTTTCATACCCAGCCGGGAAGTCTCGCTTCACATGAGTCCAACACAAACCAACAACGCGACTGCCTCCTTTCATACCCAGCCGGGAAGTCTCGCTTCACATGTGTCCAACACGAACCAACAACGCGACTCTGCCTCCTTTCATACCCAGCCTGGAAGTCTCGCTTCACATGTGTCCAACACGAACCAACAACGCGACTCTGCCTCCTTTCATACCCAGCCGGGAAGTCTCGCTTCACATGAGTCCAACACAAACCAACAACGCGACTCTGCCTCCTTTCATACCCAGCCGGGAAGTATCGCTTCACATGTGTCCAACACGAACCAACAACGCGACTCTGCCTCCTTTCATACCCAGCCGGGAAGTCTCGCTTCACATGTGTCCAACACGAACCAACAACGCGACTCTGCCTCCTTTCAGACCCAGACGGGAAGTCTCGCTTCACATGTGTCCAACACAAACCAACAACGCGACTCTGCCTCCTTTCAGACCCAGCCGGGAAGTCTCGCTTCACATGTGTCCAACACGAACCAACAAGTGGCGATGTCTGACCGCCTCTGTAATTGCTCGTGTCACGGCTTTAGGTCTGACGGTTGTGTGTCTGACGGTTGCACATATTTAGCCAGGGATAACGATGTCGAAACGCCATTATTTCAGGCACAGCCACTTTGTGCTCCGTTTACTGGGGCCTGACGATCGGCCGACGACCGCGTGACGGCCGCGTGGCCGGCACGCGGTCTCCAGGCGAGCGTCAGGCTGCACGCTCTGTCAGCCATGCGGGGATGCCCGCGGGCCGAGCACTGCAGCAACAGGTGCCTACTGGTGCCGTCCGGTTACAGGTGCCTACTGGTGCCGTCCGGTTACAGACGGGCTGACACAGATACAGCGTCAGCTGGCGCTGATCGTCAGCACCTCTGACTCGTCACCGGAGGTCATCGTCAGCACCTCTGACTCGTCACTGGCGGTCATCGTCAGCACCTCTGACTCGTCACTGGCGGTCATCGTCAGCGCCTCTGACTCGTCACTGGCGGTCACCGTCAGCGCCTCTGACTCGTCAATGGCGGTCACCGTCAGCACCTGACTCGTCACTGGCGATCACCGTCAGCACCTGACTCGTCACTAGCGGTCATCGTCAGCACTTCTGACTCGTCACTGGCGGTCATCGTCAGCGCCTCTGACTCGTCACTGGCGGTCATCGTCAGCGCCTCTGACTCGTCACTGGCGGCCCTCCGTCAGCACCTCTGACTCGTCTCTGGCGGTCACGGTCAGCACCTGACTCGTCTCTGACGGTCATCGTCAGCACCTCTGACTCGTCACTGGCGGTCATCGTCAGCACCTCTGACTCGTCACTGGCGGTCATCATCAGCACCTCTGACTCGTCACTGACGGCCCTCCGTCAACACCTCCGACTCGTCTCTGGCGGTCACCGTCAGCGCCTCTGACTCGTCTCTGGCGGTCACGGTCAGCACCTGACTCGTCTCTGACGGTCATCGTCAGCACCTCTGACTCGTCACTGGCGGTCACCGTCAGCGCCTCTGACTCGTCACTGGCGGTCACCGTCAGCGCCTCTGACTCGTCACTGGCGGCCCTCCGTCAGCACCTCTGACTCGTCTCTGACGGTCACGGTCAGCACCTGACTCGTCTCTGACGGTCATCGTCAGCGCCTCTGACTCGTCTCTGGCGGTCACGGTCAGCACCTGACTCGTCTCTGACGGTCATCGTCAGCACCTCTGACTCGTCACTGGCGGTCACCGTCAGCGCCTCTGACTCGTCACTGGCGGTCACCGTCAGCCGATGGCCTCACTCTGAATACCACGATAGGAAAGGTGCGTTCTCACTGAGACGCACCACTGTGACCACCGTATATATAGGCGCGAGACGCACCACTGTGACGAGTCATCGACTTTGACATACGAGTAGTTGGAATCAGGCGATTCGGAGAAGAGGATTTAATCAGATTTCCTCATGTGAAGCCATATTGTAACATGGGAAGTTCCAGAGCAATGTAAGTCCTGTGACCCGTACTAAGCTCTAACGCAGAAGTTAGCGTTGTTCCCCTGAATCGTGATAGGGAAGTGGCCGAGGCTTACTTTGAAGCTGAAATTGACTTAACTGAGTTGATTTATTCGACACTATTTGTGGGGGGTCTCGGATTGGCTTGTGGTTTGGCTTGTGGTTTGCTATCATACATATCATTTTGTAGGACTCCAAATTTGTGAAACTCAGGCATAGAAGAATTCGAAACTTACGAAGCCTATATGCCTTCTAAATTGCAGGTACCAGATTACTGTCATTGCAATTGCAGGGCATGAGTGCAGGAGGTGGATCTATTTTCAGCTTTAGCAGAGAGACGGTGATGGGCGGGGAGGTGGTAAAGTGCGAGGTACACGCAGAAGAGACGGTGTCGTATCTCGTGTAGGTGGCGGGTCTGCCCAGTTCCGCTCACCGGCCGGGACTGAGCGGACCCGACACCGACTCGGTCACCACTCACGGTACGCTGCATGGCGCATGACACTTTCCTAAACCGGTGCTTTGTTAAAAGTGCACCTGTTCACTGAAAGGAAAGGAAACACAGAAAGGAAATTGGAATGACAGCAGTTCGTTAAGCGCTACGCCTGTTTGTCATTGCAATGTTTGCCTTTGTGGGGCTAAAACGAGATTCACCAGATCGCTGGGTGTAACAGTCAGTACAGAAACAAACAGGATCAGAGCTACACGAAAATTATCACGGATTGTGATACACTAATACAGTATGGAAATAATGATCAAACATCCATGCGTCGATACTGGCTAATTCTTGCAGTACTCACCGAATCGTTGATAATCTTCAAAAAGCTTGTCAAGATATTTGAAAACATTCAACATAAAACATCCAAAAAGGCCTCAAATTTCAGAGCTCTTCAAAACCCAAAGCGAGCCGTGCTGCAGAGACCAAACACCTCCAAAATCGATGTTGCATGCACATTGTCAAACGTTTCCCGTATTGTGCAACGTAAAACTATTCGCTGCGCCTCGTTATATTTAGTCTCGTGTGCAACCACCTGGCATTGGCGTAACTTCGTCGGATCGGCCAGTGGGAAACGAAGGCGCCACACGAAATCTCAGTATTTCGCTCACACGTGCCAAATGCGACACCGGTTACTGGTCTTCAAATGTGTTTAAAAAAAACACCTGTTACAGTACCGCGTACAAGTTAACCCGCGAGTTACTGGGGTATATTTCATAACGCGACTTACGGGGGGGGGGGCTATTTTTTGCCCCCCCCCCCCCTCGTATCTCCGGAACTACTGGACCGAATGTAAAAATTCACACGGCATTCGATAGCCCTGGGAAATTTATCGAGGGAAACATAATATTGTTGACCTCGGGGTCACCGATGACGTCACAGGTCAGGTCAAGACAAAATGTTTGACCGTGTCAAAAGGTCTCGATGGATGGAATTGTCGCGCAAAATTGCGATATTAAACGCATAAGCTGTCGATAAATCGGTATGATTCGTGTATCTGACACTTCTAAGTACCTTTCTAACCTGTTTATGACTTTAAGTCAGGTCAAGGTCATCCGAGGTCACGAGGTAAAACTGCAGATTACGGTCATTAGGCGTTGTAACACATGTTTATGGGTTTGTTTTTCGTCTAGAAAGCGAAAAATGACCTTAGAACATTGTTTGTTCCATATAAATAGAAGTAAAAAGCAAAAATGGAAATGCGTTTTTTATGCATAGTAATGCTGTGAGAGGTGGTCGATTTTTGTCATTTAAAGGTCATAACTCAGTCATTTTTGAAAATATCGACTTCAAATTTGGTACACATATTCACCGCCTCCGTCTCAATCACAAATATTCCGGTTTTTTGATAATTCGGATTTTTTCTTGAAAATTTTGTAAAACAAAAGACTTGCAGAAAGTTAAATTTGTTATAGCCCCCCCCCCCCCCGTAAGTTAAATGTGTTCCGCCACTTTTATATTATAAATATTCGAATTTCTAAAAAAAAACTATAAAAAACTCGAAAATCCGAGATAGCAGTTTGATAGCCCGGTCTATCGTCAGTAATTTGATGTAAGACAATTGAGTTTATCTCAAACATCGTACCTTTGACAGCGTTTTCCGCAAACCATTATTTTGCAACAAAAACCGAAGAACATGACGTCACTCTGACGTCATTCCCGGTTGACCTATCATAACCTCATATTTTTACTTTTGCCAACATGTGTAGAATTGATGTGACAGCAGGTACTGCAAGTTTGGTGACGATACCAGTGTTCGTTTAAGTTATTGCAAAATAACGGGAGGGGGGGGGGGCAAAAATAGCCCCCCCCCCCCCAGTAAGTCGCGGGTTAAATGTGTTCAGCCACTTTAATATGATAAATAATGTGGAGTTTTAGGGACGTTGTGTCACCAAATGTTGCCGAGTGATTCCCGCGATGCCCAGGATGGTATCAGTGCGGTAACAACCGACCCCGTCCCGCCAGTTGTGGCGGACCAGCCCGTGTGCCGTGCGGCGGACGCCCGATAAAGGATACTGTGTGAAGACGTTGAACAGCAGGATCAGCCACAGTCGGGGCACGGCTACTGGCAGCAGGGGCGACACCACCGGCTCAGAGGCCGAGAACAGCGCCGCGTGGTGTAGCAGGTCCGAACTAAGAGCCGCGAACATCGGCAGCGGCAGCACGTGCTGAAACATGACGGAGGGGAGGCAACGGTAATATCAACATTATTAATGTTAAGATGTGTGTCATAATTGAGGCGATTTTTTTATAACTAATTTTATTAAACTTCTATCTCGAAAACAGCTAGTGCTGAACTGCTGACGCGACTCTTCTCAAATCTTCGTTATGACGTTGCTTTGAAAACAAAAACGGAATAAAATCGGAACGAAAAGACAATCGCCAAAAAACAAACATGTGAATGAAGACTATTTAGAGCTAGTGCGGACAAATTTCAGAAGACAGATTTCGTTAGTCAATCCAGTAAGACTGACGTATCCAACTTTGAGCTACAGGACAGCGTCCATTCAGAGCAACCCCACCGTTTTGTGACCAGCGATGGCCTGACACCAAGCAACACCACCGTTTTGTGACCAGCGATGGCATGACACCAAGCAACCCCACCGTTTTGTGACCAGCGATGGCATGACACCAAGCAACCCCACCGTTTTGTGACCAGCGATGGCCTGACACCAGCGCAACACCACCGTTTTGTGACCAGCGATGGCCTGACACCAGCGCAACCCCACCGTTTTGTGACCAGCGATGGCATGACACCAAGCAACACCACCGTTTTGTGACCAGCGATGGCCTGACACCAAGCAACACCACCGTTTTGTGACCAGCGATGGCATGACACCAAGCAACCCCACCGTTTTGTGACCAGCGATGGCATGACACCAAGCAACACCACCGTTTTGTGACCAGCGATGGCCTGACACCAGCGCAACACCACCGTTTTGTGACCAGCGATGGCCTGACACCAGCGCAACACCGCCGTGTTGTGACCAGCGATGGCGTGATACCAGCGCAACAATCACTGTCAGCAGCAGGTTTCCGTTCACACACCTCCATCTCCCCGTGTGCAAACTCACCGTGAAGAAGAGCGCCTGCTGCGAGTGCCGGCCGTAGTCCCTGTACAGCACCTCCTGGAAGATGCCGAGCCGGGCCGACAGCAGCAGGGCGACGGTGAGCAGGAACACGCCGTACCACATGTCCGCCGACACGGCCCCGCTGCTGCTGCTGCTGGAGCTGGTGTCGCTGCCGTCGCCGCTGGTGGCATCGGAGCCGGCTGCTGGCGGCGGAGGGGCCGATCCTGCCTGCGGTGCAGACAGATCGTGGGTTACCCAGGTCCGCCCAGACTGCCGACAGGAGGTCGGCGGGGCCGTGGGTTACCGAGGTCCGCCCACACTGCCGACAGGAGGTCGGCGGGGCCGTGGGTTACCGAGGTCCGCCCAGACTGCCGACAGGAGGTCGGCGGGGCCGTGGGTTACCGAGGTCCGCCCAGACTGCCGACAGGAGGTCGGCGGGGCCGTGGGTTACCGAGGTCCGCCCAGACTGCCGACAGGAGGTCGGCGGGGCCGTGGGTTACCGAGGTCCGCCCAGACTGCCGACAGGAGGTCGGCGGGGCCGTGGGTTACCGAGGTCCGCCCAGACTGCCGACAGGAGGTCGGCGGGGCCGTGGGTTACCGAGGTCCGCCCAGACTGCCGACAGGAGGTCGGCGGGGCCGTGGGTTACCGAGGTCCGCCCAGACTGCCGACAGGAGGTCGGCGGGGCCGTGGGTTACCGAGGTCCGCCCAGACTGCCGACAGGAGGTCGGCGGGGCCGTGGGTTACCGAGGTCCGCCCAGACTGCCGACAGGAGGTCGGCGGGGCCGTGGGTTACCGAGGTCCGCCCAGACTGCCGACAGGAGGTCGGCGGGGCCGTGGGTTACCGAGGTCCGCCCAGACTGCCGACAGGAGTTCGGCGGGGCCGTGGGTTACCGAGGTCCGCCCAGACTGCCGACAGGAGGTCGGCGGGGCCGTGGGTTACCGAGGTCCGCCCAGACTGCCGACAGGAGGTCGGCGGGGCCGTGGGTTACCGAGGCCCGCCCAGACTGCCGACAGGAGGTCGGCGGGGCCGTGGGTTACCGAGGTCCGCCCAGACTGCCGACAGGAGGTCGGCGGGGCCGTGGGTTACCGAGGTCCGCCCAGACTGCCGACAGGAGGTCGGCGGGGCCGTGGGTTACCGAGGTCCGCCCAGACTGCCGACAGGAGGTCGGCGGGGCCGTGGGTTACCGAGGTCCGCCCAGACTGCCGACAGGAGGTCGGCGGGGCCGTGGGTTACCGAGGTCCGCCCAGACTGCCGACAGGAGGTCGGCGGGGCCGTGGGTTACCGAGGTCCGCCCAGACTGCCGACAGGAGGTCGGCGGGGCCGTGGGTTACCGAGGTCCGCCCAGACTGCCGACAGGAGGTCGGCGGGGCCGTGGGTTACCGAGGTCCGCCCAGACTGCCGACAGGAGTTCGGCGGGGCCGTGGGTTACCGGGGTCCGCCCAGACTGCGGACAGGAGGTCGGCAGAAGGGCAGCAGGCGGCGACTCTCAGTGTGACGGCTACACAGTAGGCAGTGACGGACCACGCCTTAACCCGCCATTGACTGGGGGGGGGGGGGGGGGGGGGGGCGTTTAACACCCCACCGATTTTTTATCTCGTAATAGCTAAAAAAAAAACAATAGGGCTATCAACGTGCAACTTCGGGTACCTTATTCTACATCGATTTTACGTCTTCTGTGCAAAAATAAAGCAATTTCGTCGAACAAATTTCGAGTTATAGCGAATTTAGTGATGTCACTACACACGAGTTTTACACACAAATCAGATCAACTTTAACAGGCCGTACACATGCCATGTTTTGAGAAAAATGCAATCCAAAAACGACAAACATAGCAAATGGCAAGGGCTACAACATGGCTATCTCGAATTTGTGAACATTTTGGTTTTTTACCCCCCAAAATAAAATAAAAACGGTTGTTTTGTTAAATGACCACAAGATCTTTTTTTCTTATCAGATATTTACAACAAAAAAAAAACGGAATATATGTCAGATAACCACATATGGGCAACAACCATACCCAATTTAAAAATGATATCACCATTTTTGACTGACTTATGGCATCTGAAGTATGGCAACTCATGACGTCATATTTTGAGAGAAAAAAGGCTTTTATTGACCAGATACAGACAAATAAATGCTAGCACTGTATTTCCGGGACAAAACTCGTCTAGAAACATGCCTTTTTTATTTAGATTTATCAATTTCAATTTTTGGCCTTCAGTGACCTGAACTTGACCTGAACTTGACACTAACTTCACGTAAATGAAGTCAGGTGGTAAAATGACTATCACTATCGAATTCTACGAGGAAAATAACCCATAAAACATGTGTTGCACGACTTTGGTAGATAATTTGCGCCTTTTATTACCTGACCTTGACCTTTGTCAACCATCTCACTTTAGCTCATGCGGGATGTGTATCATACCTTAAGCAGCACTTTGGGTGATCATGGTCGTAATCGAAGGCTTTGGATGGTAAGTATGGCCCATACACTCAAATACGTCGATGTTGTCCTTTGACCTGACCGTGACCTGACATTTGACCACACTTTGAGATTTGTGAGTATGCTTTAGATTCGTATAATTGACAGCTTTCGAATGCCGCCTTGCGCGTCTCGCTGCGATCATTGGTTCGGAAGATAACCAGGGGGGAGGGGCGTTTAACCCCCCCACCCCCCCAGTCAATGGTGTTCTGTTCTGCTGGGACCCAGTCAATGCCGGGTGTGACTGACTTAGATTCCTGCAAATTTGTTGTGATGCCACCAATGGAGCAGCTGACGTCCTGACATCCTGACATGACGTGCTGACGTGCTGACATGACGTCGTGACATCCTGACATGACGTCCTGATGTGCCACCACAAGCCGGCGGTCAGCAGTAGTGATAACACACAACATAGAACAGCCCGGGGCATCCCAGATCACCAGTATCACAGTCAGACGCGGCGATGACGCTCCACACGTTCCTCACGCTCCTCCGCCACACGCTCTTCACGCTCTTCCCAGATCACCAGTATCACAGTCAGACACGGCGATGACGCTCCACACGCTCCTCCGCCACACGCTCCTCCGCCACACGCTCCTCCGCCACACGCTCATCACGCTCCTCCCAGATCACCAGTATCACAGTCAGACACGGCGATGACGCTACACACGCTCCTCACGCTTCTCCGCCACACGCTCCTCACGCTCCTCCCAGATCACCAGTATCCTTGCCAGACACGGCGATGACGCTCCACACGCTCCTCCACCACACGCTCCTCACGCTCCTCCCAGATCACCAGTATCACAGTCAGACAAGATGATGACGCTCCTCACGCTCCTCCGCCACACGCTCCTCACACTCCTCCCAGATCATCAGTATCACAGTCAGACACGGCGATGACGCTCCACACCAACCAGCAGCCAAATCAGTCTCACAGAACAGACCCCAGGTCGACGGGGGGACCGGACCCAGTGGTACGTACGCCGTGTACTGTGCTGACGCTCCCTCTTCCCTCTCACCTTGGAGGCGTACGTGCAGAGGACGATGCCGGCGGTGATGGCCACCACGGCGGCCGTCTTGTGGCGCGGGTAGTACCGACCCAGCACGATCATACCCATCACCAGGTTAGCCACCAGCGAACCCTGGCGGGACACAACCGATCGTCAGCACCGGTTAACTGATCAGTGATCACCCAGATCGTCCCATCACCAGGTTAGCCACCAGCGAACCCTGGCGGGACACAACCGATCGTCAGCACCGGTTAACTGATCAGTGGTCACCCAGACCCACGCAACCAGCATTTAACCGAGCATACTTAGTACCGTATATATACCACGGGGCAATAAGCCTACACTGTCATAAGACGAACGACATGCACTGATTAAACGGACTGCTATCCTGACGATGGTGCTGATTACCGGGGTGACGGCTACACCGGCTGGCAGCGTCGTGCAGTTCACATAACTACAGACTGCCGGCAGCTGCTGCGATACTGACTGTTATCGTGCTGTGCCAGCCCCTCCAGCTTACCGCCTTGAAGATCATATGAAGCGGCATCGGGATGCCGAACCTCAGGGAGTGGTTATTGATGACACTCGCGGCGAAATACAGGCTCACCATGACGACATACGCCCTGTAAAAATGAAAAAATACCTTCAGATGGCATTCATATTGAACTATGTGCAATAATTTCATGGCCGATATAAACACGTATGACTGTGAATTTTTAAGCATTTCGATTTGAATGTCCCACTAATGAAGGCAAAAGCGACCGTCCACAGAGTTCCATTGCATTTGCACTTGCGCGATAAACAACGAGCCCAGCGTGCGTCGCCACAGTATTGCTACCTGTAGGGTATCCTGGAGGCCACGGTGCCGCATTTCATGATAAACAACGAGCCCAGCGTGCGTCGCCACAGTATTGCTACCTGTAGGGTATCCTGGAGGCGACGGTGCCGCATTTCATGATAAACAACGAGCCCAGCGTGCGTCGCCACAGTATTGCTACCTGTAGGGTATCCTGGAGGCGACGGTGCCGCATTTCATGGTGAAAATGAACCCATGTATGGTAATGAAGACAAACTGGGAGAACGTCACCAGGTTCCCGCAGCCGGCGTGGGCTCTGAAATACGTCCAACGAGTCAGCACAGCACGGTACGTACCCATTGACCTCATCACATGACCACGCCTAAATTGCACAGGCAGGCGTGCTTAGTACATGTGAATTAAACACCTTTAATTAATGCCTCGGGAACTCTACGCTTTAAGTGGGGACAACCCACAATCACAATGACGGCTCTCAACTTCTTAATAAGCTCTAGAGAACAGCGGTTACGTCAGTTATTGGATAAATGTCCAGGAAACAAAACACAAATATACACAATATTTCTAAAACGACAACTCTTGAGAGTGCAAAACAAACGCTAGTTCCAAGTATCACCAAAATATTACCTTGATATCCATTAGAGCCCAAAAGGTATGCGCTCTATTGTTACAAGACTCAGACTGCGGAGGTCTTCCATAACACATAAGTACACTCTCCTGCGTCTCGTAACACGCCACATAAATACTTCTTAAAGGAAATAGTTCACCTTCAACATGGGGTTTTGAAATGAAACAGCAGCCCGTGTTGAGAAATCCTTATCTGCAACTTTTCTTGGCCGAAAAGACTCTCCAGCCGAAGATATTTGACTTTTTGACCAAGGAATGCGGCGCATATATGATGTGAAATATATGATGTACCGTCTGAAAGTGCCAGCACTGCCAGGGAGCATGCGCAGACCAATAACGCACACCATAAAATTAATAATTTACGACCTTCTGTCCTGAATTAGCGCGATATAGGACCATTTTTGAAAATAAAAAAAGAAACTGTATTACAAAATATAATAAAATCGTGTTCTGAAAAATTTCCGAAGGTGAACTATTTCCTTTAACTCTCACTCTTCATTCGTAGCTAACTCACGTGGTCATCATCTCCAGCGAGACGACGTTGGCCCAGCAGCCAAACATCACCAGAAAGATGCCTAAGACGGGATGCATGGCGGCCGCCGGATCAGTCAGACCACCTGTCACACAGACCAGTCACACCTGTCACACAGACCAGTCACACAGACCAGTCACACCTGTCACACAGACCAGTCACACATGTCACACACCAGCCACACCTGTCATACAAACAAGTCACACCTGTCACACAGACCAGTCACACCAGCCGCACATACTATTCACACCTGTCACACACCAGTAACACCAGTCACACTCGTCAAACACCAGTCGCACCTGCCACACCTGTCACATATACTAGTCACACCTGTCACACATACCAGCCACACATGTCACACATACATGCCATACCTGTCACATCTGTCACATATACCAGTCACATATGTCATACATACCAGTCACACCTGTCACACATACCAGTCACACCTGTCACATATGCCAGTCACACCAGTCACACATACCAGTCACACATGCCACACATACCAGCCACACCTGTCATACCAGTCACACCTGTCACACACACACACCAGCCACGCCTGTCACACAGATCAGTCACACATGTCACAGACAAGCCACACCTGGTACACATACCAGTCACACCTGCCACACATACCAGTCGCACCTGCCACACATACCAGTCACACCTGTCACACATACCAGTCACACCTGTCACACAGACCAGTCACGCCTGTCACACAGACCAGTCACCTGTCACACGCAGAAGTCAGTCACCCGTCTGAGTCTCTCCGCACTGCAGTGGCAGCTGGCGGCGGCGGGCCGTACGGTCCCAGTCGTGGACGAGCGGGTCGGGTCGGGTCGGGTCGGGTCGGGTCGGGTCGGGTCGGGTCGGGTCGGGTCGGGTCGGGTCGGGTCGGGTCGGGTCGGGTCGGGTCGGGCCGCCGGTACCTGCCGAGCCACAGCACGCGGGCCACGTCAGTCAGCCCCGGCCGGCCGACCGACCGACCGCCCCACTGCCGCCCCACTGCCGGCCCACTGCCGCCCCACTGCCGGCCCACTGCCGGCACACGGCAGCGAGGTTGCATCACGCGCCACGGTTGCGTCAGCGTCAGGCCCACAGTTCCACGGTTGCGTCAGCGTCAGGCCCACGGTTCCACGGTTGCGTCAGCGTCAGGCCCACGGTTCCACGGTTGCGTCAGCGTCAGGCCCACGGTTCCACGGTTGCGTCAGCGTCAGGCCCACGGTTCCACGGTTGCGTCAGCGTCAGGCCCACGGTTACACGGTTGCGTCAGCGTCAGGCCCACGGTTCCACGGTTGCGTCAGCGTCAGGCCCACGCGCCACGGTTGCGTCAGCGTCAGGCCCACGCGCCACGGTTGCGTCAGCGTCAGGCCCACGGTTCCACGGTTGCGTCAGCGTCAGGCCCACGGTTCCACGGTTGCGTCAGCGTCAGGCCCACGGTTCCACGGTTGCGTCAGCGTCAGGCCCACGGTTCCACGGTTGCGTCAGCGTCAGGCCCACGGTTCCACGGTTGCGTCAGCGTCAGGCCCACGGTTCCACGGTTGCGTCAGCGTCAGGCCCACGGTTCCACGGTTGCGTCAGCGTCAGGCCCACGCGCCACGGTTGCGTCAGCGTCAGGCACACGCGCCACGGTTGCGTCAGCGTCAGGCCCACGCGCCACGGTTGCGTCAGCGTCAGGCCCACGGTTCCACGGTTGCGTCAGCGTCAGGCCCACGGTTCCACGGTTGCGTCAGCGTCAGGCCCACGGTTCCACGGTTGCGTCAGCGTCAGGCCCACGCGCCACGGTTGCGTCAGCGTCAGGCCCACGCGCCACGGTTGCGTCAGCGTCAGGCCCACGGTTCCACGGTTGCGTCAGCGTCAGGCCCACGGTTCCACGGTTGCGTCAGCGTCAGGCCCACAGTTCCACGGTTGCGTCAGCGTCAGGCCCACGGTTCCACGGTTGCGTCAGCGTCAGGCCCACGCGCCACGGTTGCGTCAGCGTCAGGCCCACGCGCCACGGTTGCGTCAGCGTCAGGCCCACGGTTCCACGGTTGCGTCAGCGTCAGGCCCACGGTTCCACGGTTGCGTCAGCGTCAGGCCCACGCGCCACGGTTGCGTCAGCGTCAGGCCCACGGTTCCACGGTTGCGTCAGCCTCAGACCCACGGTTCCACGGTTGCGTCAGCGTCAGGCCCACGGTTCCACGGTTGCGTCAGCGTCAGGCCCACGGTTCCACGGTTGCGTCAGCGTCAGGCCCACGGTTCCACGGTTGCGTCAGCGTCAGGCCCACAGTTCCACGGTTGCGTCAGCATCAGGCCCACGCGCCACGGTTGCGTCAGCGTCAGGCCCACGGTTCCACGGTTGCGTCAGCGTCAGGCCCACGCGCCACGGTTGCGTCAGCGTCAGGCCCACGCGCCACGGTTGCGTCAGCGTCAGGCCCACGGTTCCACGGTTGCGTCAGCGTCAGGCCCACGGTTCCACGGTTGCGTCAGCGTCAGGCCCACAGTTCCACGGTTGCGTCAGCGTCAGGCCCACGCGCCACGGTTGCGTCAGCGTCAGGCCCACGCGCCACGGTTGCGTCAGCGTCAGGCCCACGCGCCACGGTTGCGTCAGCGTCAGGCCCACGGTTCCACGGTTGCGTCAGCGTCAGGCCCACGGTTCCACGGTTGCGTCAGCGTCAGGCCCACAGTTCCACGGTTGCGTCAGCGTCAGGCCCACGGTTCCACGGTTGCGTCAGCGTCAGGCCCACGCGCCACGGTTGCGTCAGCGTCAGGCCCACGCGCCACGGTTGCGTCAGCGTCAGGCCCACGCGCCACGGTTGCGTCAGCGTCAGGCCCACGGTTCCACGGTTGCGTCAGCGTCAGGCCCACGGTTCCACGGTTGCGTCAGCGTCAGGCCCACGGTTCCACGGTTGCGTCAGCGTCAGGCCCACGGTTCCACGGTTGCGTCAGCGTCAGGCCCACGGTTCCACGGTTGCGTCAGCGTCAGGCCCACGGTTCCACGGTTGCGTCAGCGTCAGGCCCACGCGCCACGGTTGCGTCAGCGTCAGGCCCACGCGCCACGGTTGCGTCAGCGTCAGGCCCACGCGCCACGGTTGCGTCAGCGTCAGGCCCACGGTTCCACGGTTGCGTCAGCGTCAGGCCCACGGTTCCACGGTTGCGTCAGCGTCAGGCCCACGGTTCCACGGTTGCGTCAGCGTCAGGCCCACGGTTCCACGGTTGCGTCAGCGTCAGGCCCACGGTTCCACGGTTGCGTCAGCGTCAGGCCCACGGTTCCACGGTTGCGTCAGCGTCAGGCCCACAGTTCCACGGTTGCGTCAGCGTCA
>JAXIVJ010000918.1:0-30000 GCA_036785665.1 Chirona hameri | reverse complement strand
ACACCCGTCTATATCTTGATAACTACAAGAACTAGCGACGTGCGGAACAAAAACGTTATAAAAATAATTTAATTTGCTGTCCCTAAGGTTTCATCAGAAGTGACCTACGGTCAGTTAGGCCAGCAGAAGCCATTGAATTTGAAACATCCAAAAATCGCAGAGTTGTTTTTCAGGAATAACTTTTGACAGAAGCATTATAGAGTAAACATGAATTAGCTAATGTGTTTGTCTCGTCGAGACGCATCGAATGATATATTGGGTGACCTAGTTAGGTCATATCCAGAAATTGAACTGACCTCAGTCAGGTCAAGGCCAATTTTTACATCAAATGATTCGTCTTGACAATCCAAATACAATGGTGAAAACCCCCTTGCTCTACCTTGATTTGGTAAAGAGTTGCCTATTGAAGAAAAGACATACGTGACCTGGGGTGACCTGAGTTGACCTCGTAGAGATAAAAGAACATAAATGTGACATGGGGCTTTGCATTTGGCACAAGACTGCTGGATCTGGTGAAACTGGTCAAATTTAGTCATTTCCTATAGATTAATACGTGTTTTCATTTTTCCCCCATTGACAAATAACGGGGAGGTCACGAAATCGACCTGACCTTAGGTCACCGATATGCACAAATTTGAGATACACGAATTGAAGGTACATATGACCTGATAACATCATGAGTTTCAAACCGTTCGGTCAACCATCTTAGCTGTGGCACGACTGCAAACATTTTTGGAGGTGGAGTCACTTGACTTGACCTGGTGACCTGACCTGAGATGACCCGAGGTAAAACATTTAACATCGTGTGGGTAATTGATGCTCGAACAGCTGTGCCAAATTTGCAGCGCCGCCATTTTTCGCTATTCATGAAAAACCTCTGGAAGGGGGGGGGGGGGTCTGGGTGGAAATCACCCCCCTCCCCCTCTCTCAGTGCGCGTGAATGAGAATGTTAGATGAATCAGAGGAAAACAAGATGGTAGAACCTCGCAAAAACTGTTTGATTGGACTGGCCAGACAGTTCAGCAGACTGAGCCGAGTGATTGAGGTACGAACTACCTCCGACACCCCGACGAAAAACCCGGATGCAGCTGGCTATCCGGGGATTCGGGGGTATCCCCGGATGCAGCTGGCTATCCGGGGATTCGGGGGTATCCCCGGATGCAGCTGGCTATCCGGGGATTGGGTAGCGGCGGATAGTGTGGATCAGTCCGCTATTCCACAAGCCCTGCTCTGTTCCGACGACCCGAGCTCCGGGCAGCGCGTCCCACTTCCCAGTCCCACAGACAGCTTCCCGCGGACTGTAACGTCCAGCGACCTCTGTGACCCCGGCCGGAACCGCACAGACCAGATGCCACCGGAAACCGACACCATTGCCGGCGACGCAAACCAGGCCAGCGACAAACAGGGAAAACCAATATCCGATCCACAAATACAATTCCAATTCATTAAGTCGGAAGACGTGAATAATGCAGAACATATTTGCTTCACAATCGAAACGTCGCAATATTTCACTATCGGGAAAAGTATCATGAATAGGTATATACGACACATACACTTTCACCACGATATACGTTTCGAAGACAAAGCATATGGACGGTAGTAATACGTCCTGAATCGTCTCGCCCATGCTGCAATGGTCTGGAAATAGTTCTTAAAATAGTTGGTTAAGCTCTATCGACCGGTTGGTGAAGCTCCATAAGCCGCAGCTGAGCAATGCGCAAGCACCGCTTTACGTCACGATTGGGAACAGTATTGAATCGGGCTGGAGATTCTCAGAACACGCCTTCAACTAAAGCTACTAACCAAAGGTGACGACGAGCCTACAGGTGCCTACATCGGCTTAATGTGAGTGTCGCATACCTACCAAATACTGTCCACTCAATAATTGGCGTGTATGCATGTTTCGCGTGCATATGTGATGCGTGCCTATAAGGGGTAAGCGAGGAGAGTTCTGTCTCCTGTTCACCCGGGGTGGTGCAGGAGACAGAACGCGGAGCGATCGAGCTGATCTATCAGCTGCCTGACGCGTGACCCTTTGACCTTATCCGACTAGGCGCACTTGAGGAGCACCTCATTTTCATCTCCAGTCATGGATAATCAGGGAAGGCAAAGAGTCACCCGGGACCTGCGCTGTCCGGTCCGCTGATCCGTAAAGGTGGTCGAGCGGGTGGCCATTTTTTACGCTTGAGCCTCGCAGCTACGCGCCCTAACCAATCAAGAACAAGAGTGACCATTTGTTTCCAATTTTCATATTAGAAATGAAACGAAAATAAGTGCAGAAAGTAAGTGAGCTTCTGCTGTACACAAAAATAATAATAATACCATGGATCAAAGAGACCTGTCTGGATGGAAAGTTCACGTGCCATCAGACGGGCGTGCATTCACGTGCACACCCAGTGCCCGCATACAGTGCCAGCACCATGCACCGGAAGCTTTCAAGAGATCAGAGATAGGTCACCTTACTGACACAAATAGCAGTGATCTCTTCAGTCATCATATCTCATTATTTGTGCCATGCTCCAAAGAAAAGGAAAAGAAAAATGCCATCCTGATCAGAAGTGTGCTTCCCATTTTAAATTGTAATAAGAAATGTGTGGATAGATTTAAAGGCTGATAAAGGCTAAAGGTATGATGCTACTGACAGACATAATCAATTGTTCATGATCTAAAGAAATATCGGTAAGAATGATCACCATAACCATTCATGTCTACAGTATACATGAAAAAAAAACACGGACACAGCCAGACATCAGGTGTTAGCAACATACTGGTGTAACTGATATATCTACATATATGTATAACTAAGATGGTATGACCAGTAAGACGCCTTAAACGGCGAAGGACGAGCGAGCCCGTAAAAGCCCTATAGCGAGGAAGGGAGGTGTACAGTGCACACTGACGGGAGCACCACCATCACCTCAATGGTGACCTCCCACCGGTCAGTTGTGGTCTCAAACCACACACCAAATTTCAGCTTAATCGTGCCAGCCGTTTCCGAGTTACGGAACAGGGATGTACACGTGTGCACGTGCAGTGTGACCCAGAGTTTGACTTGCGCGACATTGCCACCAAATTTCAGCTTAATCGATCTAGCCGTTTCTCAGCTATAGCAGGATAACGTTTTGACACCCCTGACGCGGCACGTGCCACGCGCCATGCTGACCCCTCACGTGAGACAAAACATGCCAATAACATAATTGATTGAATGCCCCATTCAATCAATGTCGATGGCGAAGACCGCTTGTCAATCGGATGCGGGAATCCAAAGACATAAGCTCCTCAAAAGCGTAATGGTCGGTCGGGTCGGCCGCTATGTGAGAAAAATCCCGTATTCAGTGAGGACTCGCAATATAATGTCACATTCCAAATGAATGTGTTTATTCGCCCCTGTAGCTCAGTGGGAGAGCGCTCGACTTCTAACCTATCCCGGTAGTGGCAGCCCGGGTTCGAGTCGCTTCGGCGCTCGCTATTGGCTCCTGACTGGGGTGGCCTGCGGCCGGTGGCAGCGGTCGCACTCAAGGTCAGGTGACGTCAGTGAGCGGGGCGGACCGTGTCCAGGTATCTCGGGCACGTACAACTTTCGTCTCTAAATTATGCCGGCCAACAGGAATTGCACGATCGGGTGGTGAGGTCAGGACATGCGCAACAAGCTCTGCTTAGCGTGGGTCCTGACCTCGGAAATCCATCCATACAAAAACATTCGGACTAAATTTATTTATTTATAAAAAAAATGTAATGAAGCCCAGAGATCAAATAGCAGCTGGTTGAGACAGAGACCACCTGCCAAAGGCTGGGGGAGTTCCATTACACCACTGTGCAGTGCATAAACATCTGTACAATGCCCTGGCTCACAATATGCCACAGCTCAGGCAAAATTATCTACTGCATTGTCTAATAACACTTCTTATGGTGAATTATTATGGGTGGTCACAAGTCACCACATGCAAAGCAAATCTATTAAACTGTAATCTGTGAAATTACTTCTGTTCATCTTAATAATTCTCCCAGACGATATCTAGGCATATGTTTCCAAGGATATTCTCATTTCCCCTTGTGCTAACGCATTCCTGATATAATCAAGTTGATTATCTTTCCCATAGATAATAAACATTTGTTTAAGTTGAGCCCTTAATCTGGTCAGGTATTACCAGGGCACACAATCCAAGTTGAAAATGGCATTGACAGGTTTTATAATGGGAACTGACCTCAGAAATCCATCTATTCAAAATATTCAGACTAAATTTAGAAAGGTGAAGTGACCTGGACCTAGTAGTTTAGTCTGCTTGAATAGGTACCAAAATTGGCACTGCTGACTGGTAGAATCCCCTCTCATAACACAAAGTGTATGTGCATAAAGTCGGATAGTGCTTTAGTGATATGCAAAGTTAAAAAAACTCTTGAGCTTTTTGACCCTCGCCCAGGTAGGGGGGGGGGTGGTGGACGCCACCCCTCCCCCTCAGTTTTTTTTGGAATAACTCGCGTAGTTTCCAACCGATTGCGATGGAACTTTCAGTACCATACTTTTGCAAAATTTGACGCATACTCTGAAAATTTTGAATTTCTAACCCACATGACCCGTGACCTATGGCCTGTTTATCAAGGTCATGTCAGGCGCAACTGGCGTCCCGCAGTATCGATGCATGTAACCTGTGCAGTTTCCGAGTGTGTGTTGTTCAGGAGCATATGCACATGTGTTTCAAGGTGACAGTTGTGGTTTCCACGGAGATTGTGACCTTGATTGACCTTTTCAGAGGTCAATTGAGGTCATTGACCTCCGATGACCTCAGATGACTTTTTTGTGCTTCTGGCGGTTTCTAGGACATTTTGTGATGCTGATTTCAAATTTGAGATCCATTTTACATAATTATATGTTCCACTGGGGTCATGCGCTTCCACAGGTCAACCGAGGTCACTGACCTCAGATGACCTGACATGACTTGTTTGGAATTTGGCAGTTTTTAGGACATTTTGTGATGCTGATTACGAATTTGGCCCCCATTAAGCATTATGATATGCTCATTCACGATTCTAGCTCGATAACATTCAATTTATACACATTTACAATTTTGATGACCTTTGGGTCATTGACATGACTTCAGAGGTCACCTAATGACCTAAGACCTTAACATCGGGTATCAGCGACTTCCTCTCGTCACAAGCAACACGCTCGTCTTTTAATCGAAGCTCTAGCTCAATTAGGGGCGAAACGCTAAGGGGGTCCTACCCCCCTACCCAAACACGTATTGATTTTGCCCTACCTGGGCGAGACTTAAGGCCCAGGCCATCTAAAAACTAGCAAAGCATTGATAATACTCAACACAGTGGGGCTAAACCCAGTTGTGTTGTGTGTCACAAATCTATATCACTATTTTGTACTAAAAAGCTTCAATATATATTTTTGCCATTAGTTTGATGTTCTGGATACACTTGCTCGCATCACCCAGTAATCCATTGCCAGCCACCCATTAATCAGCAAACACATTAGGTCAGTTCCCTAAGCCTCTATGGGCTGGCGTTGTCAAGGACAGCCAAGGTCAGTCGGTTAGTGGCCAGCAAAGTGTGCTGAATGACAAATCACAGCAGGCCACAGGATAACAGTATTTTGATAACATGGATCACAATCTTACTTTTAAATATAGCTATATGACTGTGCTCAACTACAGTACCTAATCTCAGTTGGGCAAACTGCAGTGAGGTGACAACAAAATAGATCTATACATTTTTTTAAAGATTTTGTATGCCCATAAAGACATAAAGACATAAAAGAAAAGTGCAACAAAGAGCCTCTTGGGCCCATCCGAGGTTGCACCCCCCCCCCCCCCCCTCCACCAGTCTCGCCCCTTCAAATCACCTTACTCTACCTGCATAAAAGAAGGCTAATCCCACGAGTATTTATGAACTAATCCCTTCTCTGTAAAGTATTTATCTAATCTAATTTTGAAGGAAACAAGTGTCACTGCATCAGCGACATCCCCTGGTAGCATATTCCAATGTCCTACAACCCTTCTACTGAAAAATGACTGTCGTAGCCTAGTCCTACTTTGTTTCATAATGAGTTTATGCTGATGACCTCTACCTCGATTTTCCCTATTGAACTCAAACATACCCTTTAAATATCCAGAATGCTGACTATTTACAAATTTGAAGACTTCAATTAGATCTCCTCTTAGCCTTCTATATCTAAGTGAAAACATACCCAATTTCTTTAATCTATCTTCATAAGGTAAACTACCAAGACAATTAACCATTTTTGTTGCCCTTTTTTGAACTCTTTCTAACAACCAGCAATCTTTCTCATATGTTGGAGACCAGGCTTGTACACAATACTCCAAATGTGGTCTAACGTATGCACAATACAGTTTTGTTATTACCTTTTCACTCTTGTAGAAAACATTTCTGTTAATGGCCCCTAGCATTCTAAGTGCCTTTTTCCTAGCTTCTACAACCTGGTCTGACGCTGATAGTCTATTGTTTACCACGACACCTAAATCTCTTTCCTTTTCAATCTGCTCCATTTTCTGCCCACCCATTTCATACCTATGTTTACTGCTAACCCGTCCAGCGTGCATAATCTTACATTTACTCAAATTGAATTTCATCTGCCATGCTTCAGACCACTCAACTAGCTTGTCCAGATCTGATTGAAAAACATCCTGATCATGTTTTCCATATTTAGGCATACATGCAGTACCAAACTTTGAGGCTTATGTTAGGCCTTTTGGAGCAACATACGAACACAAGGAGGTTAAAAAGTGATTGAGAACATGTTGTGCTATCTATATATCAGAACAATCAATGTGACCTTCTGAACCCTTCTGAACCCTGCTTTAGCCAGGCTATGTGGCTGTTGGATAGCTCCGTTGTTTTGTGTATTTTTTGAGGAACCACATTATATTTAGATATAAAGATTAGATATTTAGTTTTGTGGATCGTTTAAGTATTATTTTTAAGCATTCATAGTTAGCTGTTACCTCTTACTTGCTTTTTAAAGGACTTTTCATTCTAGCTTGTGTGCGCCAAAATTGTCTTAGTCTTATTTTTGTGTTATTAGTTGCAGGGTTGGATAAGTAGATATTTTAGAAAATTAGGGATAATTAAGGTGTATTTAGTATTCAGTTTATTTAAGGATTAGATATTTAGTCTAGTATTAGGTGCAACAAAATAGCTGATTTGTGTCACTAGCTTTACCTAGATCTAGTCAAGGTTTAGAAGAAGAAAAAAACAAACAAAAAAAAACAAAAAAAGTTAAGTTAAGTTAGTAAAGTATTGAAAAGTGCATAGTACCTAAGTTATATACCTAAGTTACTAGTGTATTCAAATGAGCATGACTAGGATGCAGGCGAAGGTAGCAGAGCTAGAGGCCCTCCAGGCTAGAGTAGCGGAGCTTGAGGCGCAGTTAAGTAAGTGTAGGTGTAGAAATGAGCCGCAGGAGGGTGTAGCTCCTGACCAAGGAACGTATGCGCAGATCGTGGTTAGGGGGTCAGAAAAGGAGCCTACAGGATCAGGGACCAGTGGTAGTTCTGATAGGGGCATAAGGGAGGAGAATAAGGCAAAGGTGGATAGTGCGGCTGGGGTTTGGAAGTGTGTTGGAGGGTCACGTTTCTGGAGACTCAACATTGTGGAAAGTAATGCTAGGGCCACAGACAGTAAGGATGAGGAGGGGTGCTGGGTAATGGAGGGTGGTAGCAGAATCTGGAGGAGGAAGAGGGAAGGGGATCAGGAGGGATGGACAAAAGTTCAGGGTAGAGTCAGGCAGTACAGCCCCAGGGAACATCAGCAGGTTACAATAGCAAATAGGTTCAGTGCGTTAGAGTCAGCAGCTGAAAGTGACAGGGAACAGATTCAGCATTTAGTGGTTGGGGACTCAAGGGTAAGGCCCTTAAGGCGAACATTCTGTGGGAAGAGGGACAAATGTATAGTCAAACCGGGGGCAAAAGTAGTTGATATGGGCCCTGTCATTGAGGCAGAACTTGGTAGGAGTAGCCCGGAGACAGTTATAATACAGGTGGGGGTGAACAACATAGGACCTAGGCAGAGTGTGAGAATAGTAGCGGAGTACCGGAACCTGCTGCAGAGGTTGAAGGAGTCCAGGAAACCAGTCATTGTGACTGGCATCCTCCCTCGCTGTGGAGCCAGTGAGGAGTGGTACTCGAGAGCTCTGTCTGTGAACAGCTCAGTTCAGAACTTATGTTCAGCTATGGGGCTTAGTTATGTAGACTTATGGGATCAGTTCTATGAGTGGCATAGGTACTATATGAAGGATGGGCTTCACTTATCGGATGAGGGGGCAAGGGCTTTGGGAGATGCCTACAGAAGTGTCATTCAGGGAAACTAGGTAGGAGGGGGGGTTCAGGGACGCTAGTACTAGGGCATCAGGAAGTAAGCATTGGTAGAAGTTCATGTCAGAATAGGACAGTAGATCACAATTCCCTCAGAATTAGTAGAGTCAGCTCAAAGTATAAGATCACATGTGTGTTGCTGAATGCCCAAAGTATTAGGTCTAAATTTGATGAGTTTGAGTGTTATGTTGCCCTTGAAAAGCCTGATATCATTTGTGTAACCGAGACATGGGTTAGTGAGGGGTATAATAGGGATAGGCTACAGGATTTCGAGTTACAAGGGTATAACATGTTCTCATACTGCAGAGAATCACAGCAGGGAGGCGGAGTGTTTGTATATGTAAATAGCTTGTACTGCACTACTAGAGTTGATGATTCTAGTAAAGTAAAAGAAGTAGAATCAATCTGGCTTGACATTAAAATTGGTACAGGAAACAGAGGAAGGTTGAGGATAGGTGCATTTTACAGACCAGGGAATCTTCCAAGGAACTCCCAAGCTGAAACAGACCAAGATATTTGTGAGGAAATACGTAGGAACTTTCGGGCTCAGTGTCTTATTATGGGAGATTTTAACTTTAGAGGATACGAAAGTATAGCAGAGGAAACAAATGAGTGTAGGTTGTATAGGCAAATCTTTGAAGAGGAGCTTTTCATGCATCAGTTTGTAACAGAGCCAACCAGACATTGCTCCATTCTAGACCTTGTATTCTCAGACAACAGTGATCTAGTTAGTGACATAAGTATTTGTGCAGGTCTAGGAACCAGTGATCACAATATGGTTAAATTCAATATCTCATCAGAAATGAGGCCCAAAGATAACCTTATTATGGTTCCAAACTTCAGCCGGGCTGATTTTGATGGTATTAGAAATGACCTCGCACAGATAAAATGGAACGTTGAGTTGGCAGGTTTAGATGCATGTGAGGCCTGGAATGTTTTCAAAGCTAGATTAAGCCAAATTCAAAATCGGCATATACCCCTCAGGCACAAACGTAACAGAACCAAGGGCAATCCAGTTTGGCTTACCCCAGAAGTAAGGAGTGCTATACAAGCTAAAAGAAGTGCATTTGGCATTTTGAAGGGATCTTCACTAGATATAAATCAGAAGGCCTACCAGAATGCAAGAAATTCAGTTAAGAAAAAGGTCAGAGCAGCTAAAAGGGCAAAGGAACTTGATTTAGCTAGACATTGTAATGCAGATAGTAAGAAGTTCTTCAGTTTTTATAAGTTAAGTACAGTTTCCAAAAATATAGGTCCATTTAAGGTAGATGATGTGTTAGTTAGCAAGGACAGTGAAATGGTTGAAGTGCTTAATGATCAGTTTCAATCTGTCTTTACTATCGAGGACCAGAGTAGTATTGCAGCACTTCAGCCTGAGCTAGAGACAGAGGAGACTATAGGAGAGCTAGGTGGCATAAGTAGTGAACTTGTTCTAGAATATCTAAAGAAAGTAAGGCCTAACAAGGCAGAAGGACCTGATGAAATCCATGCTAGACTTTTAAGAGAATCTGAAAGGGAGTTGTCGGTTCCATTAGCCATAATATTTTCTAAATCACTTGCAGATAGTAAAATTCCACTTGATTGGAAAAGAGCAAATGTTGTTCCTATTCATAAAAAGGGAGATAGAAGTAAAGAGGAAAACTATAGACCAGTTAGTCTGACCTCATTAGTCTGCAAGGTGCTTGAATCAATCATCAAAGATAAGATTGTTGAATTCTTGGAGCAAAATGAACTCATCAAGGATACACAGCATGGCTTTAGGAAGGGCCGTTCTTGTTTAACTAATCTTCTGGAGTTTTTGGATGTTGCAACAGATAGCTTTGATCAGGGTAAACAGCTAGATGTAGCTTTTCTTGATTTCAGTAAAGCATTTGACAAAGTCCCCCATACAAGACTGGGGTTGCAACTTAAAATTCATGGGATCAGGGGCAAGATTCTGGATTGGATAGAAACGTGGCTTTCAGGACGCCAGCAAAGGGTTATATTGAATGGGTGCCAATCACAATGGAAGGAGGTTCTCAGTGGGGTTCCACAGGGCTCAGTCCTGGGCCCATTGCTTTTTATAATATTTGTGAATGCAATTGAGAACAGTATAGACAGCAAAGTCTTGAAATTTGCAGACGATCTAAAAGTTGTCAGGATTATTAGAGGAAAACATGATCAGGATGTTTTTCAATCAGATCTGGACAAGCTAGTTGAGTGGTCTGGAGCATGGCATATGAAATTCAATTTGAGTAAATGTAAGATTATGCACGCTGGACGGGTTAGCAATAAACATAGGTATGAAATGGGTGGGCAGAAAATGGAGCAGATTGAAAAGGAAAGAGATTTAGTTGTCGTGGTAAACAATAGACTATCAGCGTCAGACCAGGTTGTAGAAGCTAGGAAAAAGGCACTTAGAATGCTAGGGGCCATTAACAGAAATGTTTCCTACAAGAGTGAAAAGGTAATAACAAAACTGTATTGTGCATACGTTAGACCACATTTGGAGTATTGTGTACAAGCCTGGTCTTCAACATATGAGAAAGATTGCTGGTTGTTAGAAAGAGTTAAAAAAGGGCAACAAAAATTGTTAATTGTCTTGGTAGTTTACCTTATGAAGATAGATTAAAGAAATTGGGTATGTTTTCACTTAGATATAGAAGGCTAAGAGGAGATCTAATTGAAGTCTTCAAATTTGTAAATAGTCAGCATTCTGGATATTTAAAGGGTATGTTTGAGTTCAATAGGGAAAATCGAGGTAGAGGTCATCAGCATAAACTCATTATGAAACAAAGTAGGACTAGGCTACGACAGTCATTTTTCAGTAGAAGGGTTGTAGGACATTGGAATATGCTACCAGGGGATGTCGCTGATGCAGTGACACTTGCTTCCTTCAAAATTAGATTAGATAAATACTTTACAGAGAAGGGATTAGTTCATAAATACTCGTGGGATTAGCCTTCTTTTATGCAGGTAGAGTAAGGTGATTTGAAGGGGCGAGACTGGTGGAGGGGGGGGGGGGGGGGGGTGGGTGTGGGTGTGGGTGTGGGTGTGGGTGTGGGTGTGGGTGTGGGTGTGGGTGGGGTGGGGTGCAACCTCGGATGGGCCCAAGAGGCTCTTTGTTGCACTTTTCTTTTATGTCTTTATGTCTTTATGACCAGATTCGGCAATTGCCCTTATTCCACTGTAAATGACGATCTAAATATTGATTCTGCAAGGCAGCGACCACAGCGTAAAATAACTTTTTAATTGGTTGTCAGCTGGATAATCCAATTTTAGATCGTGAAATCTGGTGGCAAATCGAAATGTAGATCACTGAGGCTGCTGCATGTGCCAAAATTGAGATCGCCTATCCTTACTTTGGCCATATCTGCCAAAGTAGGGATCAGATCATTCCAGGTACAAGAAAATATGATGGAGTGATATCTATGTGCAGTTTCAACCGAAAAAAATCCAGGGGTGATAGCCATTTTTTGAGGGGTGATAGGGATGCCAGTCTGCAAAACGTGGCAAGTTTCAACAAGATCTTGTTGGCACCAACACAGCAAAATTGGGGCAGCTTTTTGAAATTGTTGGTCAGTTTTTGAAATTTTGTACCATCTTTTGGATTTTTGGGGCAGCTTTTGACATTTTGGGGCAGGAGTAACTACTTACCAATTCACACTAAATAAAATGAGATTGTGCTGATGACCCCCCCCCCCCCCCCCTCGGTCAACAGCATTTGGCTAAGAAGCAAATTTACACTAGATAAAATGTGATTGTGATGACTGAGTCACCAACCCTACCCTCCCCTCCCCTCAACAGTATTTGCTGATCAAGGAGCAAAATTTGATCTGGAAAATCCTGTCCCAAATGGGCCAAATGGGGCAATCCTGCCCATTTGGGGCAGGATTTGGGCTGCCCTAAATATCTTGTTTAACTAATCTTCTGGAGTTTTTGGATGTTGCAACAGATAGCTTTGATCAGGGTAAACAGCTAGATGTAGCTTTTCTTGATTTCAGTAAAGCATTTGACAAAGTCCCCCATACAAGACTGGGGTTGCAACTTAAAATTCATGGGATCAGGGGCAAGATTCTGGATTGGATAGAAACGTGGCTTTCAGGACGCCAGCAAAGGGTTATATTGAATGGGTGCCAATCACAATGGAAGGAGGTTCTCAGTGGGATTCCACAGGGCTCAGTCCTGGGCCCATTGCTTTTTATAATATTTGTGAATGCAATTGAGAACAGTATAGACAGCAAAGTCTTGAAATTTGCAGACGATCTAAAAGTTGTCAGGATTATTAGAGGAAAACATGATCAGGATGTTTTTCAATCAGATCTGGACAAGCTAGTTGAGTGGTCTGAAGCATGGCAGATGAAATTCAATATGAGTAAATGTAAGATTATGCACGCTGGACGGGTTAGCAGTAAACATAGGTATGAAATGGGTGGGCAGAAAATGGAGCAGATTGAAAAGGAAAGAGATTTAGGTGTTGTGGTAAACAATAGACTATCAGCGTCAGACCAGGTTGTAGAAGCTAGGAAAAAGGCACTTAGAATGCTAGGGGCCATTAACAGAAATGTTTCCTACAAGAGTGAAAAGGTAATAACAAAACTGTATTGTGCATACGTTAGACCACATTTGGAGTATTGTGTACAAGCCTGGTCTCCAACATATGAGAAAGATTGCTGGTTGTTAGAAAGAGTTAAAAAAGGGCAACAAAAATGGTTAATTGTCTTGGTAGTTTACCTTATGAAGATAGATTAAAGAAATTGGGTATGTTTTCACTTAGATATAGAAGGCTAAGAGGAGATCTAATTGAAGTCTTCAAATTTGTAAATAGTCAGCATTCTGGATATTTAAAGGGTATGTTTGAGTTCAATAGGGAAAATCGAGGTAGAGGTCATCAGCATAAACTCATTATGAAACAAAGTAGGACTAGGCTATGACAGTCATTTTTCAGTAGAAGGGTTGTAGGACATTGGAATATGCTACCAGGGGATGTCGCTGATGCAGCGACACTTGCTTCCTTCAAAATTAGATTATATAAATACTTTACAGAGAAGGGATTAGTTCATAAATACTCGTGGGATTAACCTTTTTTTATGCAGGTAGAGTAAGGTGATTTGAAGGGGCGAGACTGGTGGAGGGGGGGGGGGTGCAACCTCGGATGGGCCCAAGAGGCTCTTTGTTGCACTTTTCTTTTATGTCTTTTATGTCTTTATGTTCCTGCCACATTTTGCTTACTGGCTTATAAGGGCATTACTCTGCCCATTTTGATGACATCACAATCTAATTTTAGATCGATCCATTTTTAGATCGCCTCCCTGTAGTTTGCCAAACTGATTTGAATTCAAACATTACAATGGCGGTACAGTTTGACTAAAAGAAAAGTAATATTTATTCAATTCAATGACTAAATAGCTATTGGTCCAATCTCAATCTGTTCAACTATCAGCAAGGAAAGTTTGTATATGCTTGTCATTCATGTCTTGGCAACATGAATTTCACACATGGTAAAAATGGGAATGCAACTGCAGCTCTTGGAAATGTCAGCATCTAAGGATGTCTTCAATTTTAATTTCCAGTTGGCAAGAGCAGCGAAGACCAGTTTCAATTCACTACCAATTTCAATCCAATTTTAAGAAAAAGTGTTTAGGATGAATATTGCAGATTGCTGCTAATTATTTTAATAAAAAAATGTTCTGCTTTAATCTTACCTTACCTTACCTGACATTACGGTAATCAGGATTTTTAGGCCTCAAGGCCTGTAGTACCTGCTCTCATCAAGCTCATGATTCCTGGCATGTATCAGTCAGTGTCAGGTATGCTGAACCCAATGTGAGCCCAATGGGCGTCCAATCTAGCCTTGAAGGCATTCAGCGAAGGAGCGCAGACCACTTTGGATGGGAGGCTGTTCCAATCATTCACAATATGTGTGGCTAAGGTGAATCGTCTGACCCTTGTGGTCGCCGAGGACTTGCAGAGTTTGAAAGGATGGCCTCTAGTTGGACCGTCTGCCAGTGTGAAGTAAACGCTTGGATTCACATCAACCCCACCGTGGAACAACTGATATGTGAAGATCATTTCACCTCTGCACCGCCTATAGTAGAGAGATGGAAGCTTTAAATATCGGAGCCTCTCTTCATATGGTTTGTGGCGAATGGACTCTACCATGCGAGTGGCTCTCCGCTGAACTCTGATCTTCATGCTGATAGTTTATAATGATGATTCCAGTGGTAAATAATTAACAAGTAATATCTAAAACAAACTACCCGTGCTCTTTATCAATATCCAGTGTCTCTGAAATAAGCACCCACCAAATTAAAATTCAACAGCGGTCCTGGGCGTTCTGTTGATCTTTTGCTTGCCCGCCTTCGCTTGCCTTGTGTTTATCAACACTGAAGCACGGTAGATAAAATCACTGAAGTCGGCTAACCGACTTCGCCGACTTCGACATGTGTTTGTGCGATGCGTAGTATCAAGCAATGAATCGCAATCTATAGGACTCTGTTTCTGTTCAACTAGCTAAAACTTTTTTAAAGCAAAAAATAATAGCAAACGATGCCGAAATCTGTGAATATTTTACGACAAAGTACAATTGTGGTTTATTCAATGCGTGTACAACAGCCACGTCTCATTCAATCTTGATGTCTTATTTGCGCAACGTATGTCTCGTTTTGAACATTTGGTATCAATAATTTGACAGCAATAGTAGCAAGTTTTTTTCGACATTCCCCCAAAAATAGGAAATATTTGTATCGTAATTAGAAGATTAATATCTACCATGTATGTAAATGCACATTTTGAGCAAAAACAATGGGGTCCGCGAATGTGCACCCGAATGTGTGTGTGAATATGATCCAACTATACGCACGTACGTCGGTATTTATTACGTATCCGCCCGTGAACATTAGCGGATCAGGCACAGCTGAAGGCTTGGATGCAGCTTGATCACTAAATCTCAAAACAGGTTTATCATTTATCAGCTAGCGAGTTAATCAAGTTAGCGTCGTATTCGTATTCGTTTACAGCATCGAGTTCCGATTTTCCCCAAACTTAGCATATGGGTAGATCTCATCGAGTTATGCCCGAATATGCAATCCGTTTTGACCTAGGACAAATGGTTTGACCTCCAGAGGTCACTGAAATGTCATCGCACGGGGTACCCTCTAATTGTTTCGTTTACCGTCCGATTTAATCGCAAAGGGGCTCAAACGACTCGCCGGCACTCCAGCTTGCGTCAGGAAAAACAAAAAATCACCTAGAGGTCAAAGATCAAGGTCACGGGGACGAATACGAGATTTTAAGCTTCGGTACCAGCTTGTGTACCCTCCAGTTTGTTTCGTTTACCGTCCCATTTGCTCGCAATGGGCAAAAAAGGACTCGCAGACACCCCAGCTTGCGTCAGGAAAAAAAAAAATCACCTTGAGGTTAAAGGTCAAGGTCACGGGGACGAATACGAGATTTTAAGCTTCGGTGCCAGCTTGTGTACCCTCTATTTTTTCGTTTACCGTCCGATTTGCTCGCAATAGGCAAAAAAGAACTCGCCGGCACGTTGGCTTGCGTCAGGAAAAACAAAAAGCATCCAGAGGTCAAAGGTCAAGGTCTCGGGGACGAATACGAAATTCTAAGCTTCGGTACCAGCATGGTGTACCCTCCAGTTTTTTCGTTTACCGTCCGATTTGCTCACAATGGGCAAAAAGAGACTCGCCGGCACCCCACCTTGCGTCAGAAAAAAAACAAAAGTCATCCAGAGGTCAAAGCTCAAGGTCACGGGGACAAATACGAGATTTTAAGCTTCGGTACCAGCATGGTGTACCCTCCAGTTTTTTCGTTTACTGTCCGATTTGCTCGCAATTGGCAAAAAGGGACTCGCAGGCACCCGACCTTACGTCAGAAAAAAAAATTACCTAGAGGTCAAAGGTCAATGTCACCGGGACGAATACGAGATTTTAAGCTTCGGTACCAGCTTGTGTACTCTCTAGTTTTTTTAGTTTACCGTCCGATTTGCTCGCAATGGGCAAAAAGAGACTCGCCGGCACGTTAGCATGCGTCAGGAAAAACAAAAGATCACCTAGAGATCAAAGGTCAAGGTCACGGGGACAAATACGAGATTTTAAGCTGAGGCACCAGCTTGTGTACCCTCTAGTTTTTTCGTTTACCGTCCGATTTGCTTGCAATGGGCAAAAAGGGACTCGCCGGCACGTTAGCTTGTGTTAAGAAAAACAAAACATCACCTAGAGGTCAAAGATCAAGGTCACGGGGACGAATACGAGATTTTAAGCTTCGGTACCAGCTTGTGTACCCTCCAGTTTTTTCGTTTACCGTCCCATTTGCTCGTAATGGGCCAAAAGGGACTCGCAGGCACCCCAGCTTGCGTCAGGAAAAACAAAAAATCACCTAGAGGTCAAAGGTCAAGGTCACAGGGACGAATACGAGATTTTAAGCTTCAGTATCAGCTTGTGTACTCTCTAGTTTTTTAGTTTACCGTCTGATTTGCTCGCAATGGGCAAAAAGGGACTCGCTGGCACGTTATCTTGCGTCAGGAAAAACAAAAGTCATCCAGAGGTCAAAGGTCAAGGTCACGGGGACGAATACGAGATTTTAAGCTTCGGTACCAGCATGGTGTACCCTTTAGTTTTTTTCATTTACCGTTCGATTTGCTCGCAATGGGCAAAAAAGGACTCGCCGGCACCCCACCTAACGTCAGGAAAAACAAAAAATCACCTAGAGGTCAAAGGTCAAGGTCACCGGGACGAATACGAGATTTTAAGCTTCGGTACCAGCTTGTGTACCCTCTAGTTTTTTTTAATTTACCGTCCCATTTGCTCGCAATGGGCAAAAAGGGACTCGCAGGCACCCTAGCTTGCGTCAGGGGAAAACAAAACATCACCTAGAGGTCAAAGGTCAAGGTCACGGGGACGAATACGAGATTTTAAGCTTCGGTACCAGCTTGTGTACCCTCCAGTTTTTTCGTTTACCGTCCCATTTGCTCGCAATGGGCAAAAAGGGACTCGTTTTGTTTTTCCTGACGCAAGCTAACGTGCCGGCGAGTTCCTTTTTGCCCATTGCGAGCAAATCCGATTGTAAACTAAAAAACTAGAGGGTACACTATGCTGGTACCGAAGCTTAGAATCTCGTATTCGTCCCCGTGACCTTGACCTTTGACCTCTGGATGACTTTTTGTTTTTCCTGACGCAAGCTGGGGTGCCGTCGAGTCCCTTTTTTCCCATTGCAAGCAAATCGGACGGTAAACGAAAAAAACTAGAGGGTACACAAGCTGGTACCGAAGTTTAAAATCTCGTATTCGTCCCCGTGACCTTGACCTTTGAACTCTAGGTGATATTTTGTTTTTCCTGACGCAAGCTAAGGTGCCGGCGAGTCCCTTTTTGCCCATTGCGAGCAAATCGGACGGTAAACGAAAAAAACTAGAGGGTACACTATGCTGGCACCGAAGCTTAGAATCTCGTATTCGTCCCCGTGACCTTGACCTTTGACCTCTAGATGACCTTTTGTTTTTCCTGACGCAAGCTAACGTGCCGGCGAGTTCCTTTTTGCCCATTGCGAGCAAATCGGATTGTAAACTAAAAAAACTAGAGGGTACACCATGCTGGTACCGAAGCTTAGAATCTCGTATTCATCCCCGTGACCTTTACCTTTGACCTCTAGGTGACGTTTTGTTTTACCTGACGCAAGCTGGGGTGCCGTCAAGTCCCTTTTTGCCCATTGCAAGCAAATCGGACGGTAAACTAAAAAACTAGAGGGTACACAAGCTGGTACCGAAGCATAAAATCTCGTATTCGTCCCCGTGACCTTGACCTTTGACGTCTATGTGATTTTGTTTGTCCTGACGCAAGCTGGGATGCCGGCGAGTCCCTTTTTGCCCATTGCGAGCAAATCGTACGGTAAACGAAAAAAGTAGAGGTTACACAAGCTGGTACCGAAGCTTAAAATCTGGTATTCGTCCCTGTGACCTTGACCTTTGACCTCTAGGTGATTTTTTGTTTTTCCTGACTCAAGATGGGGTGCCGGCGAGTCCCGTTTTGCTCATTGCGAGCAAATGGGACGGTACACGAACAAACTAGAGGGTACACCATGCTGGTACCGAGGCTTAAAATCTCGTATTCGTCCCCGTGACCTTGACCTTTGACCTCTGGATGACGTTTTGTTTTTCCTGACGCAGGCTAACGTACCGGTGAGTCCCTTTTTGCCCATTGCGAGCAAATCGGACGGTAAACGAAAAAAAAACTAAAGGGTACACAAGCTGGCACCGAAGCTTAAAATCTCGTATTCGTCCCCGTAACCTTGACCTTTAACCTCTAGGTGATTTTTTGTTTTTCCTGACGCAAGCTGGGGTGCCTGCGAGTCCCTTTTTGCGCATTGCGAGCAAATGGGACGGTAAACTAAAAAACTAGAGGGTACACAAGCTAGTACCGAAGCTTAAAATCTCGTATTCGTCCCCGTGACCTTGACCTTTGACCTCTATGTGATTTTTTTTTCCTGACGCAAGCAAGGGTGCCAGCGAGTCCCTTTTTTCCATTGCGAGCAGATCGGACGGTAAACGAAAAAAAAAACTGGAGGGTACACAAGCTGGTACCGAAGCTTAGAATCTCGTATTCGTCCCCGTGACCTTGACCTTTGACCTCTGGATGACTTTTTGTTTTTCCTGACGCAAGCTAACGTGCCGGCGAGTCCCTTTTGGCCCATTGCGAGCAAATCGGACGGTAAACGAAAAAACTAGAGGGTACACAAGCTGGTACCGAAGCTTAAAATCTCGTATTCGTCCCTATGACCTTGACCTTTGACTTCCAGGTGATTTTTTTCCTGACATAAGGTGGGGTGCCGGTGAGTCCTTTTTGCTCATTGCGAGCAAATCGGACGGTAAACGAAAAAACTAGAGGGTACACCATGCTGGTACCGAAGCTTAGAGTCTCGTATTCGTCCCCGTGACCTTGACCTTTGACATCTGGATGACTTTTTGTGTTTCCTGACGCAAGCTAACGTGCCGGCGAGTCTCTCTTTGCCCATTGCGAGCAAATCGGACTGTAAACGAAAAAACTAGAGGGTACACCATGCTGGTACCGAAGCTTAGAATCTCGTATTCGTCCCCGTGACCTTGACCTTTGACCTCTGGATGCCTTTTTGTTTTTCCTGACGCAAGCTAACGTGCCAGAGAGTCCCTTTGTGCCCATTGCGAGCATATCGGACGGTAAACGAGCAAACTAGAGGGTACACAAGCTGGTACCGAAGCTTAAAATCTCGTATTCGTCCCCGTGACCTTGACCTTTGACCTCTAGGTGATTTTTTTGTTTTTCCTGACGCAAGCTATTAAATCGGACGGTAAACGAAACAATTAGAGAGTACCCCGTGCGATGACATTTCAGTGACCTCTGGAGGTCAAACCATTTGTCCTAGATCAAAACGGATTGCATATTCGTGCATAACTCGATGAGATCTACCCATATGCTAAGTTTGGGGAAAATCGGAACTCGACGCTGAAAACGAATACGAATACGACGCTAACTTGACGCACATCGAGTTACTGGGGTATATTCCATAACGCGACTTACTTGGGGGGAGGGGATTTTTTGCCCTTCCCCCTCGGATCCTCGGAACTACTGGACCGATTGTTAATATTCAAACGGCATTCGATAGCCCTGGGAAATTTATCCAGGGAAACATAATATTGTTGACCTCAGGAGGTTCACCGATAACGTCACAGGTCAGGTCAAGTACAAAATGTTTGACCGTGTCAAAAGGTCTCGATGGATGAAATTGTCGCGCAAAATTGCTTATACGGGTTTCCGTCCTGAAAGTAAATGCACTCTTTTGCAGTTGTATGAGCTTTAAACACGTTTAAGACATATAACAGTGACCTCAATGCTCATTTAGTCCATTATTCCAGAAATGATCAGCGTTAAAAATTGGGCGTTTTTCGAGACTAGTATCAGATAACGAGTACTTCATCGGCACTTTTCTGTCCACCACTTTTATCTTAAGATCAATTTTAGAGTTTTAATTATCTGCAAGTCCTACACTGGATCACAAAATTATTATGCAATTCAAAACTGACGGGACTTTGTATTACTACACACTATTCGTCGAGGTTTTGTGTTTTTGTGGTTTTCTTTTCTCTGGCCTTTAGCGTTGAGAATTTGATGGTGGCGTATTCATTTTTTGGCATGAAAATTCATGACAAATATAGAACTTTATGGGAAAACTAGGTAACTGCTGCTGTCGTTGGAACAAAACAAGTTTATTTTCTTTCAAATATTGCTTATTTTACCGGAAATATGCCATACGTGAGGTGTTTTTATTGGCATAAAAGAGATGACCATGGCTCTGCCTCAGCCGTTCCTGCAGAAAATACGCGGTGGCATCACCGCGTATTCTGTTATTACGTGCTTTTACGTGCTTTTGCACATTCCCACCATATCTCCGTTTCTATTGTTTTGTTTTTGTTTTGCTTTCAATACACCATGATGATGGTGATGACCGCGCACTTTAGAATGTCCTTACGTGCAGAAGAGGTCATTTCCAGACAAATGTGGCTACCGTGGGACTTCTACCACCTTTATAAGTACGTTTTACTATGTAACTCAATTATTCTGGGAAAAACCCGTATACTCCCTTTAAACGCATAAGCAGTCGATAAATCGGCATGATTCGTGTGTCTGACACTTCTAAGTACCATTCTAAGCTGTTTATGACCTTGTGTCAGGTCAAGGTCATCCGAGGTCACGAGGTCAAACTGAATATTACGGTCATTAGGCGTTGTAACACATGTTATGGGTTTGTTTTTCGTCTAGAACTAGAAAATGACCGTAGAACATTGTTTGTTCCATATGAATAGAAGTGAAAAGCAAAAACGATTTTTTATGCATAGTAATGCTGTGAGAGGTGGTCGATTGTTATCATTTAAAGGTCATAAGTCAGTCATTTTTTAAGATATCGACTTAAAATTTGGTACACATATTCACCGAACACGTCTCGATCACATATATTCCGGTTTTTTGATAATTCTGATTTTGTTGTTGAAACTTTTGTAAAAACAAAAAAAAAATAGAATTTCTCAAAATTTTGAATTAAAAAAACTTAAAATCCGAGATGGCAGTTTGATATCCCGGTCTATTGTCAGTAATTTGATTTAAGACAATTTAATTTATCTCAAACATTGTACCTTTGACAGCGTTTTCTGCAAACCATTATTTTTCAACAAGAACCGAAGAACATGACGTCACTCTGACGTCATTCCCGGTTGACCTATCATAACCTTATCTTTTTACTTTGGCCAACATGTGTAGAATGGATGTGAGAGAAGGTACTGCAAGTTTGGTGACGATACTGGTGTTGGTTTAGGAGTTATTGCAAAATAACGGAATGGGGGGAATACCCCCCCCCCCCCCCCCAGTAAGTCGCGGGTTAAGATGCAGCGGTGATGATTTTCCCAAATGGTTGGAGAGGTCGAGCAGGGACGGATCCAAGGGGCGCCATCATGGCCAGGGGTGGCGGAAGAGGGGGCAGGGAAGGGGGGGGGGCAGCTGCCACCACTCAAGAAGTTGGGGGAAACATATGATTTTGCCCCCCCATCAATTTGTAGGAGAGCCCCTCTAGGCTCTAGGCTCTAAGAAGTTAGTTCGATTTTTTTTTAACGAAAAAAAAAATGACCGAGGGCCCGAGGTTCCCCAGCCAGCCTGAGGCTAAAAAAAATGGCCGAGGGCCTAAGGCCGACAGCTAGCAAGGCCCTCAGTCGGCCTGATGGGGAGCCCTCGGTTGAGGGGCCCTCGGAAGGCCTGAGACTTCAACTTGGGGCTGTCCGAAGTTTTTTTGGGACCATTTAGAGACCCTGCAAAATATAGTGGCCTAAATTCGAGCAGATACCATTTCGCGCCATTTTTTGCTTGTTTGTGTGTGTGTGTGGGGGGGGGGGGGGGGCTTTGGCCAAGAGGGGCCCCTGGGTTTCTTTGCCCCATCCGAAAATACCTTCTGCTGCCACTGATCGTGGACATGGTCTTCCCCAGAACGACTGAAACCACCTTTCAGTCGTTAACTCTACCTAAATTGCTTGTTTAGGGATATGCATTACAAAATATAAAATCATCTTAAAATCTTAACAGGATGGGCAATGAGTAGGTACCTACCTGTCCACAGACAGGCACGTAGCCAGGATTTCGTCCAGGGGGGGGGGGCGCCTCGAAAGGCCCCCTTCCCGAGCGTTGAAAGGGCCCCTTCCCAAGCGTTGAAAGGGCCAAACAAAACGGATGAAAAGGCACGTTACAAGGATGGAAAATGCAGTATGACAGGTATGGCATGGTCCATATCAACTTGTAGAAGCTGGAGTTAGCAAACTGCCATATCAAGTTCGGAACCAGCGACACCAATTTGGAATCCGCTATATCAACTTGGAATATTTTTTCAGATCAAGACCTGGAACTCTTAAACAAATTGCGCCGTGGAGCGGCGCGAATTTTTTAGTTTTATGCCCTGTATATGCTTTCTCATCAATGCGTCGCATTGCGTATGGTGCGGACCTCTAAAAATGCTATATTGTGCGTTTAAAAATGCGGTAAGAATAGGTGCTAAAGTGAACTATTTTGCACAATTATATAGGAAAGTAGCAACATAACACGTAAATGCGCCGAGAAACGGGTAGATTTTTCTAACCCGCACATAATTTAATTTGTAGTTAAATTGCGCCGCGGAGCGGCAATTTTTTTTTAGTTTTATTCCCTGGACAACTGCATTCTTACTGTTGAAAGGCCCAGGGTCCCTTCATATCGTCTAGGGGCCCGTCCGACCTTTTCAACGCCCTTCCGACCTGTTCAGGAACTCATCTGGGATCCGCGAAGCGAAAAAACATGATGTGGAATAGGTGATATATATAAAATACAAACAGGGCTTACTCTACAAGAAAAAAATCGGAGCTTTCGGGTATATTGTAACGGGTGCAGGACGAAAAGTCGAATGGCAAAACGTAAACGGATGTTAAGTAAAGAGACATTTAGTCAATAGTAAAAAGTCAAAAGTCCTAAAAGTCGGCGGGTAAAAAGTCGACGTGGAAAAATGTCAACGGTGAAAAAGTCAAACGGATAAAAAGTCAATTGACGAAAAGTCAACAGGGCTAAAAGTCAACTGTCAAAAAGTCGACAGGGTAAAACGTCAACAATCAAAAAGTCGACCTGGAAAAAAGTCGACGGACCAAAAGTCAAACGGATAAAAACTCAAGTGACAAAAAGTCAACGGGGTAAACAGTCAACAGACTAATAGGCAAAAGGGTAAAAAGTCAAAAGATAAAAAGTAAAAGGACGGAAAGTCAAGGGGTAAAAAGTCGACGTCGCTAAAAGTCAAAAGACGAAAAGTCGAAATGGCAAAAAGTCGAAGGATAAAAAGTCGAAATGGTAAAAAGTCAACGTCGCTAAAAGTCGAAAGATGAAAAGTAAAAAACGTAAAAAGTCGAGATGGAAAAAAACGTAAAAAGTCAAATAGCAAAAAGTAGACGTCGATAAAAGTCGAAAGATGAAGAGTAAAAAGGTAAAAAGTCGAAATGGCAAAAAGTCAATGACAATCAGTTCATTTGGCCCATTGCATTTTCGTCTCTTGACTTCTCGTTCATTCAATTCTTTTCTTTGGACTATCCGACTATTAACGCGGAAGTCGCGTTTTATACCTCCACAACGTATGTACATATATACCTATTTCCTACCTACAGTTTAAAAGAATTGAGATTAGTCGACTTTAGTTAGTTGATTGTGGTGTGACCCATTTATTAACATGTTCAAACATTGACAAAAAAATAAGTACTACATGTCTTATGTATTTATATGTAATATATGGTTCAAATTATAACTGAGGATCAGACTCAGCAGTGCCGCATCCAAAGGTACCTATCCCTAAGCAAGTTGTCAACGTTTCTTTGTTGGTTGAACTCTTCAAAGCTTCAAAGCTTTCCTTAGGCAATGCTTCAACAATACATTGACACTTTGATCATATATGTAAGTTATCGTGATAAACGATAACGTTACCGAGGGTCTGAATATTCAAATTGACTTGTATTATCTCCTGTTCAATAGTTATGCACAAAATAAAATATGGCAATTGCCACACCCTTAACCCTATTTGTAACAGGCTCCTGGCTACCCCTATTTGTAACAGGGGGGGGGGGGATTCCGCCCCCCGGAGATCTACCCGTCTGACTTTCAAAAATGAAACGGTGTTTGGTTCCCCTCAACACGATCTACATTTCTAAATAATAAAAAGATCTACATTTTTGATAGAGGGGCAACAGGGGGCAAAAACTACAAATTTTAGTGGTATTTTTGATCAAACATAGCTGTCATGTTTATAAACCGATTTTAACACAACTAATAGCAATCAATAGAGATTGAATTGGAAATTGATATATGACGGTGACGTTTGAAAATGCAAAAATCATAGGTGTGTGGAGGTCACTCAATATGGGGTGAAGTAAATGCGTAATAAAATCATTTTTTGATGTTTTTTTTATAAATGAAATGGTATGTGATTGAGACATTAGACAAAACAGTTATAAATAATATTTTTGCCATAGGCGGTACCAGGTTAGTGAAAACGGGAGGTCAAATTGGAAAACAATATTAACCGCAGACAATTTGCTACTCAGCACTATAAATGTGTTACTGATCGTAGATAGTCCCTTTTTGCATGTTGTACTTCATCATAGGCGTATCCAGGGTCCAAACTGGGGCGGCGCAAAACTTTTTGATAAGTATATTATCCGCTATTATGACACTAACTAGTCAACAGTGACCATTCCACTTACAACTTCAATTAACATTGCTTACCCCCCTTTTTACCCTACTTGGACTCGCCTATTATCTTATAATCGTTCGTAGAGTACCCTGTGGTGCGTTTTTCATCCGAAAACAGCAGTATGTTATGTCATTGTACGCCCATGCCTCTTAGTTTTCTTGCAATAATATAACCCCCTTTCTTCCATTCCTGAGCGCGCCTCTGCAAAAAATGACTTTATTCCCTTTTATGGCCTCATATGTGCATATATCATTATAAGCTAACCATCTATTGCGCAGTTATCGCTGGCATATCGTCATCACCATGCCAGTCACCCCCTTTTCATGTGTCTGAACACGCCCCTGCAACTCTATATGTAATAAATTATGCAAATAATGGAAGCAGAAGCTATTTTTTACATCTTGATAGCTATAAATGCCCCTTACACTGCTATATTGGCTTCCCGCCAAGCATTGAATACTTCCTGGGAACCCCCCCCCCCTTTTCAAGCCCCTGAAACCGCCTCTGCCATGCAATTTGTATGATATTTCATTAACATCAACTAATTTGCACTTGTTGCAATCACCGTAAACCGATGCAACTCCTTCATACTTTAGGCAGTTAGGAAAAAACCTTGAAGATCGCATTTCCGTATTATCGCCAAATGTCGCCTCCGAACCCACCCAAAAATGTGCCCTGGAACCCCCTCTGTTCAGGTTAAGAACTAAATTTTTTGACTCCAAATGCGGTATTCAATTCTAGAAAAAGTCCCAAAATTTCATGGGCCTACTCCCAGCCGTTCTGGAGATATTTGCGAAAAACATGAGGGGTGGGGGGAGGGCGGAATCCGCCCTCCCCCTGTTACAAATAGGGTTAAAGGGGAATGTCTCACCTTTCTGAAACTTGTCAAATATTCGCTGGTTGTAGTCTAAAATATGAAGTAAGTGCTGCTGAAAACGATGGTGATATTTTTTATCTCGAAAAGTCACTTAACTTTACACAAATTAAGGTTTTAAATTTGGGATGATGACGTCATTATTGAGTTATAGACAGCCGCTGATTGGCTGACAATGTGGGAATGGCTGAAAACAATGTCTGTCAGCCAATGAGCGGCGGCACTAGCCTAGACCCCATTTTGCAAATGGGAAATTAAATTGCTTAACAACGGCTAAGTTTTGGGGAAAATGACCTTAGTATTTTCGACATTTCAATACCGGCCAAAGATAATGGCTTTCTCAGTTCAAAACCAATACAAAGGTGAAACTTTTTCCGATTGACTTTTAGCTATGCGACTTTTTCCGAGTTGACTTTTGGCGTGTTTACTTTTTGCCATGTTGACTTTTTACCTTTTCGACTTTTTACCTTTTCACTTTTTACCTTTCGACTTTTTATCTTTCGACTTTTTGTCTTTCGACTTTTTATTTTCGACTTTTTATATTTCGACTTTTTATCTTTCGACTTTTTATCTTTCGACTTTTTATCTTTCGACTTTTTATCTTTCGACTTTTTATCTTTCGACTTTTTGTCTTTCGACTTTTTATCTTTCGACTTTTTATCTTTCGACTTTTTATCTTTCGACTTTTTATCTTTCGACTTTTTATCTTTCGACTTTTTATCTTTCGACTTTTTATCTTTCGACTTTTATCTATACGACTTTTTACTATTCGACTTTTAGCGTGTTTACTTTTTGCCATGTTGACTTTTTACCTTTTCGACTTTTTATCTTTCGACTTTTATCCATACCACTTTTTACTATTCGACTTTTAGCGTGTTGACTTTTTGCCATGTTGACTTTTTACCTTTTCGACATTTTATCTTTCGACTTTAATCTATACGACTTTTTACTATTCGACTTTTAGCGTGTTGACTTTTTGCCGTGTTGACTTTTTACCTTTTCGACTTTTTATCTTTCGATTTTTAGCGATGTCGACTTTTTACCCCTTGACTTTTCTCCTTGACTTTCTGTCCGTTTACCTTTATCTTTTGACTTTTTACCCTGGAATCATATTGTAACACCCTGACGCTGATGATATTGTAATACCGAACGCTCCGCTTTGAATATTTGTGTCGTGGAAGAAGTCCTCTTTGTATTTAATCTTCATCTGGGATCTCTACGTGCTTTTGGCCCTTCCGGTCTGACCAGGGACTCCTCTGACCTTCCAAGAAGCCCCCTTTGTGTGTCAAGGGGCCCATTCGGCCTGCTCAGAGGTCCTTCCGACCTGGCCAGGGGCTGCACTGGCTGCTTTGTCGCCCTGCCGACATGCTCAGGGGGCCCTCCGACCTTCCCAGGCCCCCCCCCCCCCCAGTCTGGCTAGGAACTCATCCGGCATGTTCAAGGGCCCTTCCGACCGGCCCAGGGACCCTTTCGGTCTAGCCATAGGCCCCTCTGATTTGCCAGGAGCCCCTCCGATCTGCCCAGCGACTCTTCTGGTCGGACTGCGCTGGCTGCTTTGTCGCCCTGCCGACATGCTCATGGAGCCCTCCGATCTGGCCTGGCCCTCCGTGCTGGCTAGGGGCCAATTCGACATGTTCAGGGGCCCTTCTTACCCACCCAGGGGTCCTTTTGGTCTGGGTCAGGTGGCCCCTCCGATCTGCACAGGAGCCCTTTGAACTTTCTAGGAGCCCTCTGGTCTCTCCAGGGGTCCTCCAGCCTTCTAAGGGGGGCCCTTCCGACCTGGCAAGGGACTGTGCTGGCTGCTTTGTCGCCTTGCGACATGCTCCGAGGGCCCTCCGACCTGCCCTGGGGGCCCCCTCTGTGCTGATTAGGGGCCCATTCGCTACTTTCAGGGGCCCCTTCTGACCCACCTAGGGGCCCTTTCGGTTCTGGTCAGGGGCCCCTCTGACCTGCACAGGGGCCCTTTTAATTTCTCAGGGGGCCCTCTGGTCTGCCCAGGGGCCCTCCAACCTGCTCAGGGGGTCCTTATGGCCTGGCAAGGGACTGCGCTGGCCACCTTTGTCGCCCTGCCGACATGCTCAGGGGCCTCTCGACCTGCCCAGGGGCCCTCTCTGCTGGCTAGGGGTCATTCGACGTGTTCAGGGGGGCCCTCTGACCCGCTCAGGGGCCCTATCGGTCTGGCCAGGGGCCCCTCTGACATGCACATGGCTCTTTTGAACGTCTAAGGGGTCCTCTGGTCTTTCAGAGAGAGGGCCCTGGTGGCCCAAAGGGCCTCTGAAGTGCTCATAAACTCTCTAAAGACCACGCTTCGCGTGGTAAAGAGCCCATGATATCGCGCTTCGCGAGGTCTCGTTGGCCCTTTTCGGCGCGCTGCGCGCGCCGAAAAGGGCCCTCCTGGCCTCCAGGGGGGGGGGGGGGGGGGGGGGGGGGCATCCCCCCTTAGGTACGTGCCTGTCCACAGACACCACCAGTTGGAACTCCAAGAGAGGTCTGCCAAGAGCCGTTGGTCATCTGGGATGTTCTCTGAACTAGCTACCACATACTGCAGGCTCGAAATCGGGCAGAGATAAATGCGATCACAAATCTTGTCACGATAATTGACCTAAAAACCTGAACAGCTTCCTGGCAGAGTTATGGGGCGGATCACCATAAATGCTACGCTAAATATATGCCCACATCACTGGCGGATCTAGGGTTCGAGAATATGGGGGGGGGGGGAGCTAAAATATCGCTCCGCTTCATCAGCGAAAAGTTGTTGACGGGGGGGGGGGGGGGGGAGGGGGGGGGGGGGGGGGGGGGGGGGGGGGGGGAGTCGGGTCGTCAGCGCGAAAAGTCGTTGAGCGGGGGCCGGGGGTGTCGGGTCTTAAAAGCGAAAGTCATTGACCGGAGGGAAATAGCATTTGCCTCTAATGCCCCCTTCCCTCACCCTGGATCCGCCAGTGGTAATTTGTTTACATCTTCTGTCGCTTTCAAACATTTTTGTAGCTAACTTCATGCCGAGTCTGATCTTGACTAGTTGGAAATGCAAAAATTGTGAAACCTCTGCTCATAGCACCCATAAAATGCACCGGGACCTAAGCATGGTGCAAAATGGGTGTCAGATTTTAAATTGGTATCTGAAATTACTTGAGTCTGGATATGACCGGAGGCCAAAGTCGCCATCCCAAGCTATATTAATTTAAAATGACCTTGACAATGCAAAATATTAACTTGACCTACAAAGTCACAAAGTGTGAATTTTATTTCGCTACATGTTTACAGGGAAAAGGAAAACAACGATACCCAAGTCCCAGTCACAATTCCTCAAATACTGTCAAAATGCGTTCCACGCACGCTATTGAGCGCTATAAACTTTGGCGCCAAAACGCGACGTTTTTTAACTTAAGTTGGTTGTAGGAATCGCTCCAGATCGAAAATAGCGCCAGACGCGCCACGCATATTTGGAAATGTCGAATACAAAGTCAAGACCCATCATACTTAGGGACAGTGGCGTACCGAGTATCAGGTCATGCAGGTCATGACATGACCCTTTGGACCCGAGGCGCCCATGCAAAGCTGGCGCCCCTCCGATCAGTCATGACGCCCCCTGGCCAGTGACGGCGCCACTCCGGCCAGTGAGGACGCTCTCCCGGCCAGTCACGGCACTCTTGCGGCCAGTGACGGCGCCCCCGGCCAGTGAGGGGCGTCACCTGCCATTGACGGCACCTATCCGGTCCGTGACTGCACCCCTCCGGCCAGTGACGGCGCCCCCTCCGGCCAGTGAAGGCGCCCCTCCTCCGGCCAGTGAAGGCGCCCCCCTCCGACCAGTGATGACGCCCCTCCGGCCAGTAACCACGCTCCTCCGGCGAGTAACGGCGTCTCTCCGGCTAGTGACGCAGGCCCTCCGCGAGTGACGGCGCCCCTCCGACTAGTGGCTGCCCCCTTCGGCGAGTGACGGGGGCCCCTCCGGCCAGTTGACTCTCCTTCCGCACGCGGTGCGGAAGGGGAGGCAAAATTTCGCCAATATTGGTGGCTGCCCTGTCGATCGGGTGG